>JAQFVV010000853.1:75000-188062 GCA_028023455.1 Epiperipatus broadwayi
CAAGTGTATCTTTTTTTAAAAATAAAACTTTATTCAATCGTCTTTCGTTTTCACATTTTTTTATTTTTCTTGTTTAATATTTCTAATTGCGCCTCCAACAATTAAATAATTCTGCACAGCGATTGTTTTTTGTTTTTTTTTACTATAACTTTCTTTAATATTTTATAATGAATTTAAATTTAAACTTGCTTAAATAACCACAGGAGAACACATTTTTTATACAATTTTATAAACTCGTTAAATATAAAATCGTTAAATGAAACAAACAAAAATTCTAGTGGAAAGAGTAAATTTGATAATTGAAATAAAGGTAAAAAAAAAAAAACACGATAGAACTGAAGGTTTTAGAATAGAACATGTCAATAGTATTTCGACATTTCGCAAAAGTAAACAACAAAAACAAACGAATTAACGCACTCGCTCATATATATATGCGTTTGGATGAAGAATCTCATAGCATAATTATTAGAACATTAGGCCACATAAATGGAGCTGCATCTTGATAACCAGGATGTCCTTACTACCATGATTGATTGGTTCCAGAAAATTGCATGAAGAATAAAATGTGAAGAAAAAAGACAAATTGTCAATGGTTAGTAAAGGTTAATGGATTATAAGGTGTGATAAAAGTACTAATATTTAATTTATGCTCATATAAAAGAATTTGAGTCGTAGGAATAAGAGGATTCCTTTTATTCCTGCATAAATACTATATCTTGTATTGTAGAGGGAAGTATTCATTTATTATTTAACACTCTCAAAAGACGCATGCACAATTAGCTTGAAAGGCTGATCTTTGAATATAATATATTGATATAAAAACATATTAATTAATATATACATATTATTGAGCATTATACGAGCTTTATTAAAATTAGGTCATGTGACATCTGACTTGATTTTTTATCATTTTATTATTGAGCATTGTACATATATATAATATTAATTTAACAAAAATTGAAGTAAATAAGATAAGACTAAAACCGAGTTACAAAAACAAATCGTTGTTAAAGAAAATCATTTCTGGTAATATAGAAAACTGTAGTTTACATTTAATTAGAGAGACCTCATTAAAATGATTTTTTTTCCAGATACTTTTTTGAAGTAAAAGTTACCTGACCCCGAATTTTATTCCAGATCAAACTTAGATAATTGCTCAGAAGGTGGTCATTTCCTTTACAAAACTAATATTATTTTCTAGATAGTAAAATAATTACTGCAAGTCTTCAATTATTAGCTTTATCTTTGTTCAATCTATAATAATGTCAACTTCCTCAGTTCTTAGTTTATTTAATAAAATCCTGCATTTTTTACAAGAATTACAATTTATATATTTATAAGATAAGTATTAACAACTTCATAAATTTTTTTATCATTTATTTATTCAAGTTGAATTGAGATGTTATAGGTAGTATGAGTTCAAACTCAGTAAATAGATGCCAGTAAAGGTGTTTTAAATATTTTAGATCATTTTAATATAAGATTAAGTAAATAAGTAATATAATATATTGCTTAAAAAATACGATTAATTTATATTTATTATATTCAAAAGATATTATAACAATATATTACTTTAATTATAGTAATAAATATTTAATATATAAGGTATATGAGGACAGACTTACACATGCTCCACAACTCTCCACATTATCTCATAACCTGATAGACCCGAACACATATATGTTGAAAAGATAAATAATCACCAATATATGTATTTCACCAGCAATCATCAGTTGGTCCTGATTACTATCTCCACACATATATGCTATAAGTGCTCAGATATATATATATTAAGATAGCCAATCCTCATACTTTAATGGACAGGCTTCAATCTACTCCACACTCCAACTTTTCAACCGTCCATCCAATTGAAAATCTGATGATGAAATGCTCAAAGGCCACCCTGAGACAGAGATTTTCATCATACCCATGTTGACCTAAGGTCACTCTATTAAAATAATTATTTTGCTCGAAATATTATTTAGATAATAATATTTAATTTTACATTAATCTAGAATAATTTTGAAAATATCACATGACTTAAAGGTGGCTGTGTTTGCGTGTGAGCTTTCAAGGATTAGGAAAAGAAAATTTTAATTTGTTAATAAAATAGGCACATTTAAACTGTTGCAAAATTATGTTTAGAAATGACATTTTTAAAAGTAATAGTTAAAATTATTATGTTACTTAAATATAATATTTTGTTTTAAAAATTAATATTTTAGGGTCATTTAAATATTTAAATTGTTTTATAAAGATATTTAATATTTACGTAAAAATATTTAATATTTAAAGTATTGAATAAATCTGATATTTAATAAATGATAACTCATAATTTTAAGACTTAATTTTAAAGATAAAATTGATTTAGTTATGTAAATTAGAAAGTTTTTACAATCAGAATTAACCAATGAAATCACTAGATTAGATCAGTATAAAAGCAAAAGTTCAATCTAGTCTGGACATTGAAAGTAAAAAAAAGTAAAAAGTAGAAGTAAAAAGTAACAGTTTTAGTTTGAAATTTATAATTAATATTTTTTATATTGTAACAGTAGTTATTATTATTATTATTATTATTATTATTATTATTATTATTATTATTATTATTATTATTATTATTATTATTATTATTATTATTATTATTATTATTATTATTATTATTATTATTATTATTATTATTATTATTATTATTATTATTATTTTATTATTATTTTCTTTTAAAAAAGTTTAAAAGTATAAATTTAATAATTGTTTTAAAATAATGATTGAATAAACACTAAAAAATTTCCTATCAGAGGATACTACTTGACACTTAATTTAAAAATACAAATTGACCAGATGGTCGAGTGGAAAATTATTAGAAAAAGTCCTTCAGCATTTAACAGTCCATTGGTAGTCGTTTGTAAAATCAATGGATCAATACATATTTGCTTGAATATGAGATTCTTGAATCAGCTAATGATTCCAGAATATGATGTCCCTCCTACTGTGCAGGATTTAATAATTAAATTTAAAAGATAAAAAGGTCTTTTCTACAATTGACTTAACAGCTAGTTATTGGCAGATATATCTGCAAGATTTAAATCAGAATTATACTGTATTTAAATATAAGGGATACTCATATGTTTTTGAAATAATGCCTTTGGATTTACAAATAGTGGACCTGAACTTTTGAGATGTTTGGATAATGTCTTGTATGAGGATGTCAAGGGCATTATTACTATGTATGTGAATGATTTGATTGCTTCTGAAAACATCTCAAGAGCATTATACCACCATAGAGAAGGAAGCATTGGCTGTCATATGGGATTTTCATAAGCTATGACAATATTTGCTTGTCTCTGAAATAGTTGTTATTACAGATCACAAGAGCTTAGAATTTATTAATCAAAGATATTTAAATAGTGAATGTCTAGTTAGGTGAAGTTTATTCCTCCAACAATTGAAGTATATATAAGGTTCAGTATTGTAAAGGAAAAGATGATATTGTAGCAGATATTCTAAGTAGGAATTCTGTCAAACTAGACACTCAGTGGAAAATCATTTAAAAAATGTATTTATTTTACAATTGTGTGATCCAAAGTTGAATGCTATTATTTAATATTTGGATGCTGTAATTGAATCTGTAGCCAGAAAAAGGATGGTTAAGTATAAGATAATCTTAAGATATAAAATGAGTGAAGGTTTGCTGTGTTATGAGGTAAAAGAGGGCCATGACCAACATGAAAGATTGTGATACCATCAAGCATTAGAAATAGATTAATATATTATGTGTATTGTCTTTATGGGCACTACAGACCCTGAAAGGTATATGTTGTGTGTAAACTGTTCTACTGGCCTGGATTGTATGCATCCCCTGTGAACAGGCTCATGTATTGTGAAATATGTTTGAGATCAAAATATGCTAACAAGTCATATGCTGTGACATTGCAACCAATAATACCTGGTCTCCCAATGATTTCTTGGCAATCGATTTCTATGGGCCTTTACCATCCTATAAAAGGTTTAAGTTCATTTTGGTCACTTATGATGTTTTCTCCAAATTTGTAGAGGCATAGCCAGTGACTAAAGCAAATTCAAGGAATGTAATGAAATACTTGCAAGAAATACAATTTGTAAATATAAGAAAACCCAGGGCTATATTGACAGACCATGCTACATCATTCCTGTCTAAGGAGTGGAAAGGTTGGATTGAACAACGGGGTATAAAACATATTCTGTGTTCAATTAAGAACCCACAATCTAATTCATGTGAAAGAGTTATGCATGATCTGGATAGGTATTTAGGATGTACCTGGAAACAATCACAATGCTTAGGTGAATAAATTGAGGGATGGTGTTCATTATATTAATATACAAATTAAAAAGCGTATGAAACACTTGAACGAGAAGCTATGATGATTCCACAAATTATTATATGCTTAGCGCTTTCGAGAACATTTGCCTCATATAACCCAGAATGAATCCACTAAATTCACTCCAATGTATCTGCACTTTGGATATAAGGAGCTTATATTAACTCGATTCCATTATCTACTGTATCTGAAGAAGAGATAGATTATGATAATGATTTATCAAAGGCTGGTGAAAATTTTGAGAGAGATCAGATCAAAAGAATTACCCAAGCCTCTCATAAACCTTGTTTATTCACAGTTTGAGATTTTGTATTTGTAAGAACTCCCCAAGTCAGTGGCCAAGGGAGTTATAAGTTCAAGAAGGTGTTGAATATATATGAGGGACCATTCCAAATAAAAAGAAAAGTGGGAGAGAATGCATTTTTCATAGAAACCCCTGAAGGTAAAAAAGGTACCTTCAATGCCCAAAGCTTAAAATCAGTAGCACCACTCCAATAAATAAAAGATATACAATAAAGTAACATTATTATTTCTTGTGATATTTATAATTTGTGACCTATGGTAGTTGGTAATGATGTAGATACACATATAAAAGAGTAAGAAATAGTCATAGTTGAAATACTTTTAAAATTTTATATATTATGCAAGTAATATTTGCTGTTATACCTTATAAAATTGGCTGTGGTGATAAGTAGGTAATTTGATGCATTAGAGATATGGAATGTAACATTTTAGTATCTGTGTTATTTATAAATTGGAATTATTTGTGTGACCAAGTTTTTTTCTTTGATGTAATTGGCAAAACTACAGGTGTGTGTTGTGATTAAAAACTTAAAATTGAAGACCCAAGTTGACAAATGTCCAGGGCTTATTATGGAGTAGCATATAGAAAGGAATTCACAATAATATGATGAATACTTAATTATGAATTATAAATTAAAATAGGATGTTCAGTACTTTTCCTGACCTGTGCAAAAAGCTATTCCAACACAAAGATACCTGATATGCAACCATGTAGTGCACAATTTAGCTCACAAGGTAGTTGTCACATCGTTAAAAAATTAAAATTAGATTTGATTATCATCTAGTCAGTTTACTTTGATCTTAGAAATGATTTTAAATGTGGTATCTTTATTATTTTGATCTCCAGCTCATTATAAAGGTTAATTTGCATTTATTTAGTTTATCTCATAAACAAAAGTGATTTTAAAGGTGGTACATTCAATATCCAAAGCATCACTTGAATAAAATTTATTTATTCAATAAACTTACATTATTATTTTTTTATGTTTAAAGTTTTGACCCATTGTAGTTGTTAATGATGTGAACTACAAATATATCTATGAAAAGGAAAAACAGAATATTATGAAACTTTTTAGAGAAATAAAATACGTAAATGTACTTGTTTAATAGTGCAAATATAATATGTAGTGAAAATATGTGGCTATTAGAGTAACTGATGATGTTTAACTTAATGAATCAATTTTTCTCTTGTGAGGTATTTAGTTTCCATGAAAGAAATACTAAATATTTTATTGTCTGACTCTAACTTTAAAAAGTATTATTATTAAGAAAGTTACTGAAAATATATAAAGATATAGATTAATTGTAAATCCAATATGACTGTAACATTAAAAAAATAGAGATGTAGTTGTATGGCAAAGGTGATATACTTTGAAAAAAAACAGACCTTTCTATGTGTACTAAGAAGGTATAGATAAAAAGGAAGAAACAAATCCTATATTGTTTTGATGAGGATAGCATATTTGAAATTTATTAAACTGACATATTCAATAATATGTGAAGATGAAAAAGATAGAGTAGGTGAGTGTTTAAAAAAGAAAGAGAGAGAGAGAAAGAAAAAAGAAGAAGAGAAAAGAAAAGGTCCTTTATTTTTTTTATTCTGTGGATGGAAGGTATTGTAAATGCCCATATTAGTTCTGTATGTCACAGTATTTAAAAAAAATTAAAAAATTTGTTTATCTTGTATAATTTTAAATGGAAGTGTTGAAGTATTAATGTTAACTAAATAGCCATGGTAACCTAATCTTTTAAGATAAAATTATTTACCATTAATTCTGGCATCAAATCATAAATCTGTTGTTATCAATTTCAGGGAAAGTATAAACAGATAAATAAATAAATAGATTTTGGAAATAGTTAAATGAATCATAGAAAGATCACTTGAATGAAAATCAATGTTATTATCCATTATTACACATTTCAATTTCTGTTATTACAATCACCATAGCAACTTACCTATTATAAAATTAAATGTTTTGTGTCCCATATATGCTTGTTTATAAATCAGTTTATTTTGAAATATTATTAAAAACATATATATATATTAATTTTAAAATATTGAAAATGTAATATGAATTTTTTATTTTGGTTTAAAATGAAAAATAATATTGAACTTGTAAAACAGGGTTTTATTTTCACTATCCAATTGTTTTAAAATCTTCGTTTCACTTATTATATGGAGGCAAATTTACTTAAACAATTTTCTTACATTAACCCACTTATACTTCAAATGACAGAGAAACATCTTTTGGCTAATTCACCCCTGGTAAACTTTTTCATAAGTATTATATGTAAAAATGCGTGTAGAATGGTATATTTTATTATAATAATTTTTTTTCCCGAACTTTCTGCAAAAAAACACAAAATTCAAAATTCCCATTCTGACAATAGACATAAGCCCTGCCCTGACCAGCCATTATGTGTTGTCAAGGCTGTAAAATGTTTGGCATTTTACGTCATTGAAATTTCCAATGATGCAAAAACATGTTCATTTGTGAATTTATTATGGTTTTAGATATTTTTTAAAAATAATTATACTATATTTATTAGATATCAACAAATATAAATTATTAATAACTTATTTTGACTTGAAATACTTTATTTTCAAAAATATAATGTTATATTAGCAGCTAACGTAAATATGGCCTGAAACAAATTTGGAGACTTGCTATAATGTAAAGAATCTACTTATATTTACGAGGAAGAAAATAATTACAATTTTGTAATAAATATTTTTAAAAAATACACTTTTATAACATAATTTGTTAGATATTAGAGAAATAAATAATTGTTCATTCAAGTTTTTAAAAATATTTAGAAACAAACAAGATTTCATTGATTTTATAAACTGAAAATAATCTTTCTAAAAACAATGACATATAATGTCTCTTTGTTTTGATTACTGTCTAATTTTTTTAATATTTACAGAAACAAAATGTGAACATTTAAAATTTATTTCAGTAGTAAGAAAGAATAACTATCAGATGAAGTTAAATTTGTTACTTTCTGATAAGTAATAATCATTTTATCATATATTTTACATTGACATAAACTATAAATAATTTTTCTAGAAACTATGATGTATAAAGTCTCTTTGTTTTGATTACATTCTCATTTTTTTAATATTTATAAATTTCTAAAGAGTAATAATAATTTTATCATATATTTTATGTTGACATGTAAGACAAAGAAAAACATCAGAAATAGTGAAATTCAGTAGGGTTAATGAGCGAAATTTGAGTGATATTCAATAGTCATTCTATGAATATTGACATCAATAAGAGTATGTTACAAATTGAAATGAAATACTGCAACTTGCATGTAATTTTATCATTGCCTAGAATGGACACATTTAAATTCATCTTTATTTAAGTGATTAATTTTTTAAATCATGGAAGGATGAACCCAACCACCTTCCCATTTAATTGGGGTCAGCTTGTTAATGAAATTCCAGGGAATATGGCAAAATGTGAAAAACACGCCCATCAAAATGCATTTTATTGCAAGTCAGCTATAAAAAAATATTCCTTTGTTAAAATCTAGGATGTCATTTATTTATTTGTGATGAATACAAACCAAGAGGTGTGTATAAGGATATCATATTTCAGATTACTGAATTTCATAAGATTGATTCACTCAATTTATGCATAATATTAAGCAATTTAAATTTCACTTTCTTAATTTGGAAAGAAAAAGCTAGAATTTATTATTCACTTTGATATAACTGAATTTTATCAATGAAAAAAATTCTCTTTATACATTATTATCAATAAAAATGGAAAATAAAGCCAGTGATGTATGATTTTGCATTGATTAAGTACCTGTTGTTTTAAAAGGTTGGATACATTTATATGCTAAAAAAAATATCGGAATATAAATGCAGAAGTAATTGAATTCAAACCTACAATAGTTATCATTCATACTTGTCTTCTCTCATTAAAAGAAAATCATCTCTACACATTAGGAAAGGAACCAGGAGTTAGAATAAAAAGGAGAAATGAGACTGTTCATTTGTGGTATATCTATATGCATATATTTTTTGTTTGATATATATATATATATATTGTTTATACTTTATTTTAAAACATAGGATTAAATTATATATATGGGTTATTATAGGATTTACATATATAAAAGATTGGAGAGATTTATTTTTGTTACTACTATTTAAACTCTTACTGATAATATAGGTTAATTTATGACCCGATGTTTTCAAGAGTTTAAATTTTTTATATTCCAGATTTAACTTGGGGATATTCATACAGAAAAGGTTTTAAATACAAGGATTTTTGTTGTTAGTTTAATTATTTAGAAATTACATTAATGAATAAATAAAAAAGTCTATTTTTATTAGACCACATTTTTTTTCATTGTATAACCTATTTAAAGTCTGGATTATTGGAATCTATCCTTTCATAATATAGTATGATTGTCATACAACACACTTTTGAGCTTCATATATACATATTTTATTATTATTCTTATTGATTCTACACAGTAATAGACTATCAATTATTTATATATCAAAGAAACATAGTATTGTATTTTTTTAACTGACTACAATTTTAATCTATTGCAGATATTGTTTGTCATTGTTCTTTTATATACAATTTTTTTTATTATTATTACAAATTTTTAATTATTAACCAATAAATTTAGAGTTAAAAATATGAAAAAAAAAAGAAATTTAAAGTTGAATCTGTCTAATTATTTCTTGTAAGTGTGCAAGATAATTTCTGGTACTAAAAGTTTAATCCAAGATCAAACCAATTTTGGTAAGTGAAATATAGTTAGATATATGTATATTTTCTTATACATTATTATTAAGAATGATTAGATATAAATTTTATATTTGTTACCACATTTAAATATTTGTTTACTTATCTAAGTCAATATTACTGATAAAAATAATTTCTTTAGTTCACGGTTGTTTATTAATTTGCTTATCTTGTCTGGTTACAAAAATCTTAATAGATTTTGTTCTGTCATTAGTCAGAATGATTTGTCTTAATTACTTTTATACTTCTTTGAAGTGAAGATCATAAATTTTATTAACTAGAATAATTTACTATTATCTTTGCCTTGGACAGGTGCCAAGAATCATTTTATATAATTTAATTGTTATAAAATCTATTTTTATAATCGATTGATTACAGATTTAGGTAGATGAATAATATCAGTGATTGTAAGTTGGTAAATATCTAATAAAAACCTATGGTATATTTTATATATAATGTGATTGATTGTGGCCAAATTCAAGATTACCTAATAGATTTATTGATAATGAATTCTTGTAGAGTTTTTTATTTTAATATATAACTTAAGCAATAATTGCATATCAATCTAATGTAAAGTATGAAAGAAATATTGATATTATATTTAACATTTTATTAAATTAGATATATAACTGAGTAAAGGTTTATTTTACATGAACATTACAAATAGTGTAGGTTTATAAAACGTTTTCAAAATGTTATTATAATTATTTCGAAACTAGTTGATTTAAATAGAATGTCATTAAATGTTAAAGTAAATTTGCATTACTATAAATAATATTAGGTTAGTGAAAGTATATCAGAACTTAGATGCTTGTAGATTGAAATTTGATTTAATTCATTATAAATCAAATAGATACCTTAAGCATACATCATCATTTAGGGTGATGATGTAGGATTTCACTGCTTATTGCAGTGTAGTTTGGAATAGTGAATAGATTTGGTGATGTCTGACATGATGATCTTATTTGCTTTTTTTTTTTGTTTTAAATACTATCTGAATAAATTAGATTTTAATAAAGATTGTCATTAGTATTTTATTTTAGTGTAATGGGCAATCTAAATAATTATGTAATGGAAATATTGTTATTGCCTAGTGTGGCTAATGACTGAGCTAGATAATATTTAAATCACAAGGGCATTTCTTCATGATCTTTTATTCCCATATAATGTCAGTAATAAGTGGTTGTCTAAAAATATATAGATCAATTTCTTTTATTTTATGACAAATGTTGACTGAACAAATGTAGAGAGGTAGTGATGTAGAAGATCCATTATTACCCAATGCTAGCTGATGATGATCATGTACAGGTGCCAATTATTACAAAATGCCAAATCAACTTTAGGGCTGTTATAAAATGGCATTCCATATTTAAGCTAGACTTATATTGGTGTGAATGATATCCCAATTCTGAAACATATGTTTTTATATTTTCATCCCATATTATAATCAATATTCTATTACAAAATGGTGATCAATGATTGGGCTGTTTTATTCAGATTATATTGTTCATTTCCTAGCATCATCATTTTTATTATGTTATTATAGATATAATTCCAATTTTTTAAATCTTTTTCTTAAAAAAATATACCAGATAGATGAAAGCATGTTGAGCATGGTATAGTATTAAAGTATCAAACAAGCTTTTTTTAGTATACATTTTGATTGTATTTATTTTTGAATAGAATTATAAATGTGGCAATTAATAGGGAGAATTAGTAAGGATAATTAAAAGATGTTTTTTGTTGTTTTTAATAAAATAATGAAGTTCTAGGGTGTCCGACTCTGGGGCACAAGGATTTAAAATCGATTTCAATTCTGTCATTTCTAGTACTACAACACTTTACAAATATTCTCAGAAATAACAAAGTCGTTCAATTATTTATTTTGATTTATAAAAATAATAAATTTTAAACATTTTTCATACTGAAGACATTTAATAAAAAGAAAAATAGTATAAAAAGATTTTGAATTATAGTCAAAACATAATACGTAAGGAGAATATATACATATATTGAAGCTACATATATGTGTGTCTACATATATTTGATTCCTTTTAAATCAATTTAACTAAAACTATTTGTTGTGTATAAGTGGGCATGAGTGGAGTCACATAAACTACTTTCAAACATATAAATTTAATTCATTTTAGTTTTAATTTAGCCTTATCATTTTCATCAGCATTGCTAAGTATTATATAACCATTAGAAACCAACCAGTCACCACCTAAACATTCACAATATAGATAGTAATTAATATTTTTTACTGTTGTCAAGGCAACCTCTCACCTTTTAAGTATTATATATATATATAATAAACCACACATATCAAAATTGTATTTATTTAAAAAAATATTTTTATTTTTTTTTTAAATACAGTTAGATTTAATTTTGAGATAAATAAATAATTAGAAAATTTCTTTTGCCAATTTATTAAAACTTGGATTAAAAGATTTATATCTGGTCTTACTAAAGGGAAAGGTTTTCCTTTTGTTTAATTTTAAAATAATAAAAAAATTAATTTTATTAATATAATATTTTTCTTTTGGTATTAATTTTGTTATCAATGCAGAAAAAGTTTTAATTAGGTAAAAAGTTTTATAAAATTACTCAATAATTATTGAAGCAATAAGTAAATAACAAGTGTCCAGATAAATGAATAGTTTCAGTTAGTAAAAATAAAATTTTTTAGTAAAAGCAAGAAATTTTAGTAAAGATTAAATAAGTAGATTTAAAGTCATTATCGATAAAAACAAAATTTTAATTAAATACTTTTAATTAGAGAAATTCCTAGAAAATTGTACTTAAAGAATCAATCTGGAAACCTAAAGTTTACATTCAGTATAAGAGCTTAATAAAGCATATTTTAGGGGTCTTCTTGGAGTCAGCTCTTCAAACATGGTCTTCAAACAAGGTTTTCACCATTAAACTAGTTCATTAAACCAGGTCTTTAAACAGGTCACTTCTAGAATCTCTGCATCAAAAACCAGAAGAATAATACTAAATATAGTTGGGTAGACAAACAATCCCTCCAGTCAGGGATGTTTCAGGTGAGTATAGGTCTGTATTCCAGTACAAAGTCCATGTATGCTGTTATTAGGAAATCAATCATTTACTCATCATTTAATAAATATCTGCCTTAGCAATGAAGAAAAACAATTTTCTGGTCATTATAATTTTACCAGGTCATGAACCCCATAGGAATATGATGCTCAACAAATATTGCTGCCATATTGTAAGTTTTATGATGGTGAATTGAATCAATAATAAAATATTCTGTAAATCAAAGTGCTTTGCCAACAAAATAAGTTTTCAAGAAGTGGAAAGAGAAAAATTATCTGCTATTTAGATGTTAAAGCTCTGTCTAAAAATATTAAAAAGAAATTCCTAAACAAGAATTAATCTCTAGAAAATCTACCCTACTGCAAATTCTGCATGTAAGAAATCAAGCATTTTGGACCTTTAACTTAGACTCTTGCCAAATGTCAGTAGCTTACTTATTTATTTTGCTTGCATAAATAGCTATATTTCATTAACTTTATTTTATATGCTTGCAATTTTTAGTTTTAGCGTTAGAATATGTTTGAGTGACTATATTTTTTATAATAGTAAATTTGACAATTATGCCAATTTATCAGAATTGGATTGAAAAGTTTATAAATTGCTTAAACGTTGCACTTCCTTTTGCTCTCTTACTTGCACTTTACTTTCTTTGAATTATTTTAATTTTTATTCATTTATAATGTAAGGAGTTAAAGAAAATTTCAGATTAGTTAAGCAGATATTAAAAAAATTCAGTTAATGCAATCTATAAAATGAATGCAAATAAATTTTAGAAACTCCATTTATCCATTTAATTGACTTATTAAAACGTTTTTATGTTACATATGATAGATTTAAGCTAAAAAGTATATTTAATCCATTGTATTATATGTAAAGTTTGCAAGTAAGCTCTTAACAAGCTTTGCAGAATATCCCCAACCCCAGACTGGCTTCTGCTAGTGGTTTCCTCAGTGAGGTGTTAGGATATTCAAGTATTAGATTAAAAATACCAGAACAAGCCCAGCACTTTATCTAATGCATAACTATTAAGTAGAAAATCTGAAATTGTCAGACATCCATATATCTTCCAATCCAGCTATCTAATTTAAATAGCCATATGGGACTGAACCAAGTTCAGATATACCATATATATTAATAGCTTTAGCAAGCCTTAATAGCAAAAAATAAAATTACAAAAAAATTAAGTCAGTGCCACATGACTTAATTTAACATGCTTGTATTATAACATTTGCAATACAAGCTTGTTAAATTAGATCATGTGACATCTGACTTGATTTTTTTTTTAAATTTTAATCCATTGTAGCAAATACTAACAAATTTATGTGTTGGTAAATTATTTTCTGGCTACATAGGTCAAATTACCCACCCAATGACTGCATGCATTTGTATTAATAGTCTTTGGAGGAATTTGGAGCCTATCTAAATGAGTTATTTATTTTAATTATTGTTAATATCATATTATAGTTAAATAATAGATTCCTCAGGATATATATTAAACTCACATGTGATCACTTGTACAACATGAAAAAATATTGTTTGATGTTTGACATGTGCAAATCTTTAAATTTCATTTATTTCCATATATTTAATTCAGTATTTCTTTTAATGTTTTCTTGCTATGCTGTTCTTATTCTTTGTATTAACCATTTAATAAGATGAGTATTTTTTGCTGTATATTCATAATATACACCATGTGTTTTACTTTCTTTTGTATGTCCATGCAAAGGCTGGAATATTAAATATACACATTTTTGTATTTATTTACTAGTATCCCTTCTTACAACCAAGCACCTAAATGAATTATCTTTAAATTTTAGCAGTATACTTGAAATCACTTTTTTTTGCCTGATATATTATATGCCAAATGTAGTAACTATATAAATGCCAAAATCTATCAATCATTTATACTGTCAGATTCACTTGCAAATGTAGTTGAATTATATAAATGATGAATCCTGACTTGGCTGTTTTATGAATTTAAATTATTTGTTTACTAAAATATTTCTAGGTAGAGCCATGTTATCCATCCAGGGAACATTGACATGTGTGATGATATTAAAATGTCCATATTTCACACATGTAGTGCACCATATAATGTTGAATCAATGATTTTAGAAAGAATGTATAAATTAGTAATGGTATGCAGACTAAGGTTGCAATTATAAAGACATGTACTCAGTCTCCAGACATGATAATTTTTTTAAATAATTTAAATTTGTATAAGTGGACCAGCATAATTTGTATTGAAACTTAAATTAATGTCAATGTTTACCATATAGTTTAAAGATTTAATTAATCATGTATTCAATTTATTAACCTGAAACAATTTGAATTGTCATCATGTTGGGTTCAAACCCCACACAATACAACAATCTTTTATACTGTCTGATGAAATGTTTTTAACTTTATTTCATTTTTGTTATTGTTGTTGTTGCTATTATTGTAATATGAATAAATATAAAACACTTATTATCTCTGTATTTTATGTTATTTACCGTTTTACTGTAATTGATGTACTCATTTTATAGTTGAATTTAAAGTCTCTTGTATTTCTTGACCTAGTAAAATATAAGAGAAAAATAAATGTTAACATCCAAGTGTGGTAGCTAGGTTAAGATTGCCCTGGAGCTATAGGTAATGGTTGTTTGTGGTAATGTTTTATGTATGTTATACACACACATACGAAATACAATATACCAAATACACCTTAATTTACACTCTACAATATAAGTTTTAACATATGATTTATTTATCTCCTCTTGCCTACAATTTCAACTGTCCAACAGTCATCATCAGAGCTTTTATAATCCTCATCTCTCCTATCCTCTAACCCAGGGGTAGTCAACCTTTTTATACCTACTGCCCACATTTGTATCTCTGTTAGTAGTAAAATTATCTAACCGCCCACCAGTTCCACAGTAATGGTGATTTATAAAAATAGGGAAGTAACTTTACTTTATAAAATTTATAAAGCAGAGTTACAGCACTTACCAAATACTTTATGTTGGTCTTTCGCTAAGTTTGGCAAAATAAAACTTTATAAAACAACTTATTGTAGATAAATCTGTCTTTTTATTTATACTTTGTGTATATATAGAAGCATAAATTCTGATGAAATTCTATTCAATTAATTAAATTATTAACGAGATTTCTGAAGCTGATGCTATGAAAATAAATACTGGATACCTGGCTCAATTTTTGTAAAGAACAAATGAAGGTCTCCTCTTTGGGAAATAATCAAATGGTTTCTTTCTTTGGTCATAATATGATTAACAGCACTAAAGCCTGATTCCACAAGATATGGGGTAGAAAAAAGTATCAATAAATTGAATATCATTTTCCACATATTTGGATATAAGACAGGCATTTTTTTTATTTTGCCATAGGTTTTCATATCCATCACTATCAAATTTATGTTTTTATTTTCTTCATCATATCTAATTTCTAACAGTTCTTCTTGGAAAGTTATAGCAGCCTCTTCCAATATTTGTGGTAAAAGGATTTTTCATCCCATCATGCACCTTCAATTTCAAAATATCTTCAAATTGTTTTTCCATGTCCAATTTAAGTTCGTTGAGGTGACTACTGAATCTGTCAATATCATCTGGAGTTACATCATCTTTTATAGATGATAATTCAGGAAACTGATGAAATTCTCTCTTCAATAGATTGTAATGAAATAGTTCAAGTTTGTCAATAAATAATGACACAATACTTTGTCAACGTATAAGAGTTTTATTAGCTCTTTGAAGCTGCAAATTGACATCACTAAATCTCTTGAAAATATTTTCCAAATAAAAGGCATCATTTTTTACTATTTTTAACTGTTGACACAGATTGGTCTCATAATTACTTTCAAAAAATTGTATGAGACTATCATATAATGCTACAAAACGAATCAAAGATGTGCCCTTTGACATCATCGAACTTCTGTGCGCAAAAATATCGTATTAAAATCTTTGTTATTATCCTGGCAAAGCTGTTGAAACATTATATCATTTTTTGCATTGGATTTGATCTTGTTTATGGCTCAAATTATTATAGTTATTGATGAATGGAGACTTGTACTTAGATGTTTTCCTACAAGATGTTGTCTTTGCATGACACAATGAATACAGAAAGCATTTGGCACTTCTTCATTCAAATAAGCCACAAATCCATGATAGCAGCCTACCATTGATGGTGTTCCATCAGTAGTGCATTCAA
Source organism: Epiperipatus broadwayi (assembly GCA_028023455.1). Lineage (NCBI taxonomy): Eukaryota > Metazoa > Onychophora > Udeonychophora > Euonychophora > Peripatidae > Epiperipatus > Epiperipatus broadwayi. The sequence continues at coordinate 91,703 of JAQFVV010000853.1, forward strand.
TAATATTATTCAAAGGAATATTATTTTTTGTAAAGTATTATTTCACAGTATTAAATATAGATAATCCTTTTGTATCTGTAATGAGATTTATTGCAAATAGCATTTCTTATCGTAATGTATTGTTTTCATCACAATAACATACATATGCCATCAATAAAGCATTATTATCTTCAATGGTAGACTCATCCAAATGCAAGGAAAATGAAGAGTTTTGGAGAATACTTATAGTTTTTATTTTGGTAAACATTAACTGCCATTTCTTCAATTCGTCACCTTACTTTACTATTGCTTAGGGCAACAGTTTTAAAATCTCAGTTATATCTTGATACATTACTGTTGACATAAATTCTTTTATAAAGTGTATTATTACAGTTTCTCCAATATTATAGCTTTTACCACTTTTTGCAATTAATTGTGAAATGCGATAAGAGGCAATTAATTCATCTTCATTCGCTGCATGTTGTTTCTTAAATGATACAATGATTGTTGAATAATTTTGAAATTTTTTATATATTTCTTAAAAATATTCAATGGGCTTGTCCCTATAATTTGGATGCTTTGTAGCAAGATGTTTTTGCAATAAATTTGGATTCATTGCCTCATTGGATGTTGTTTATTTACAATAGATTCTATGAAAGCCATCTTTCGATACTCTGGTAAATAGCCTCTAATGTATTTCTTTTTTTGAGACATGGGCTCACAATATTTCATAATATTTTGTTTGAAGCTGTAGGCACATTCTCACTCTCACAAATCTACCTGCATACTGACCAATGTGGCTGCAAACAAAAAAACCTGCACCATAAATCATCATCTGCACAAGCTTCTCATGCATTGTGAATTGGGTTTGCAGGGAGATGCATGAGCTATTCTGGAACAAGGTTCTTTTTTTAGAAGTCACACTATAGCTCCATTTAGTTTCATTTACATAACATAAACTAAACATGTGTGGGAGATACAAATAGTATATTTTCAGAAATTTAAATTATTAAAACAGGCAAAATTCTTCATACAGTAGTGCCACTCAGTGCAAGCCAGAGCAATCAATAAATGCCAGAAGGCTTGTGTGTAAAATCCATATCTAGTGCCTACTCATCCAATATTCCCACACTAGTTTCTGGATTGTGTCATTCGTCAGTGAGAAGCATTGGATCTGAGAGCACTGCACCTAGATCTTAGAATCTAAGGCAACCCTCCAGCAGCCCCTTTTTATCTCAATTACAAAACTATGAGAATAAAAGTGAAAACGTAATAATATATTCAATCTAAGCTCATTAGCTTATAAAGTCAATAAATTAGTCTGGGATATCCATTGATTACTCTGGTTTGCACTGAGTCGCACTACTGTATGGAGAGTTTTGCCTGTTTTAATATCTGTTATGAGCAAGCATAAGAAATGGTGATCATGTGAAATTTAAATTGTCATGGAGAATTTTATGAAAATATTTTTAAATAATGCTACAAAATTTTTTTTAAAAATCAATTAAACTAAAAAAAGGTGCTTCAATATCGACAAAACCTCTACTGCCCACCATAAAGGCTGGAATGCCCACTAACGGAAACTGTAGGCAAGAGGAGATAAATAAATCATATGTTAAAACTGCATTGTAGAGTGTAAATTAAGGTGTATTTCATATATTATATTACATACATAGGAGTTGGATAGTCATTGCCTAGTTCTCAGGTTTGATTTAACTGGGTTGCAGATTTGACTGTTGCAATACATATATTTTTTCAAAATGTTAGCATGTTATATATTTTGATTTTTTTAAAAGAAAAAGAGGAGAATGTGTGAAAGAATATTCATGTAACACTATAATGTAGAGTGTTTTCCTGAAGGTTTGTCGTGATGGTATTCTAGCTATATTTTTATATTGGACTATTTCCATCATCTAATATATATTTTGAATGTATTTTATTTAAATATTCCAAATACATTCAACTGTTAGTAATATCACAGCAAACAGGTTAGTATATGCACCAACTTGTTAGTAATATCACAGCAAACAGATTAGTATATGAACCAACTGTTAGTAATATCACAGAAAACACGTTAGTATATGTACAAACTGTTAGTAATATTGCAGCAAACAGGTTAGTATATGATGTGATATTACTAACAGTTGAAGGTATTTGGAATATTTAAATAAAATTAAACTTTTCTAAAGACATTCAACACACATATTCGGTGATGGAAATAATCCAATATAAAAATACAACTATAATGTAGAGTTTGTAAGTTTTGATATTTTGGAAGTTTAATACAGTCTATTGATTGCAGTGGTGATAATATCAAGAAAGAACTTGTTTTATTAGCGATGAAATAAGAAAATCAAGTTTTGAAAGAAAAAGGTGGGCCTGTGTATAAACTATAGGTTCCCACAATAAACATTCCAGTCCTTTTGAAATATATTTGTGTACCACTTTAATTTCAAATGATTTGCTATTTAAAAAGTCAATGCTTAAATGAATGTAAATAGTTCATTTTTAGTAACCCTTTAATTGATTCTTTTAACTTTTTAATCTTTGTCTAATTTTCTATTGGCCCACTACTTAAATCTGAGAACAATATGATTTGTCCATTTCATTTCCAGCCGATTTCTATTGTTAAAATATTAATCGAAAATACACAGAATTTTTTTAATTCAGCTTTTAAAAATTGAATAATTTTAGATTCAAATTGGTTAAATGTAACGAAAATTAAAAATAATGTTAATAACTGTAGAAAAGTATAAGAAAAATGTGTAAAAAATAGCTAGCAGTAAAACAAAAGAATTATATTCCAACCAATTATTGTGTCATTATTCAGTTCTCCAGCTGTCAAATAATTCTCTTTTTATTTCCAGCATGCTTATTTTTCTTGTAAAATTTAAAATTTTCCAAATCAAACTTTATATTTCCATAAAGTAACATCAAATCTTATTTACGAATGTAAAAAATTACAATAGATGTAATTATTTACTACAAAATCAATTACGAATGCGTAAAACCTTTAATTTTTATTTCTGTCATTTATTTTTTAGAGACTCCCACTGTGCAAATTACAATCGTTATCGTGAACCACCTGACTAAAGATGATTTTGTCCGCGCTTATTTTTCTTGTAATATATAACATTTTTGGAATCAAACTTAATATTTGTATAAATTAATGAAAAATCGTGATAGATATAATTATTTACTTCAAAATATGAAAGCGTACTACATTTCATTTTCAATTCTGAATTTTTAGTTTAGAAATGCCTGATTACAGTCTGTAGCGATAATTGTTTTTTGTTATGGATTATTTCTCCAAATGTATTTTTCTTGTAATATTTAAAATTTTTCCAGTCAAACTTTATATTTTGATAGAGCACTATATTATCTTATTTGTGAACATGAAAAATTACAATAAATATAATTATTTACATCAAAATCAATTACGAACATGTACATCTTCGTTTTCGTTTCTGAATCTGTCATTTAGAAACATGCCTAGAAGACATTTCCAGATTTGGTAGGTATCCAATCAGAGAAAAAGACACACCTATGAACCAATAGGCAGTCAAGAAAATTTGATGTTTTTAAAAAAGATATAACTATGCGGATGTTTTTAGAACTACAATTTTAAACATTGAATTTCCTATCAAATAAGCCTAAAATGAAGAAATTGTGACCAAAATTGACCAAGAGATGGTGCATGCTACGGGTCTCTTCGTAATAATCACTTGATTATTTAAAATAAAAATAGTAATAATAATTCTATAGTTAATTACTTTGATGTGATGTGATGTATTGTGGCTTCTCCTTAAATGAAGTCAAGAATATCTCAGCAATTATGCCCAGATAAACCTGTTAGCCACTTTATTTTCCATTCCCCACTCTAAATTTTTCCATATTCTGCTCCATCCCATTTCCACAACATAATCTTTGTCAACTTTATAACCTTTATATCTAAATCCCTTTTATCTTTTCCCAAACCCAGCATAAAAATCAATAATTCACTTTCTGTATAATCACTTTTTTCATATTTATTCTTCCATAACTTCATTATATTTACCCTTTTTGTTTTCAAGCATTTACATTCAATTAAAAAATGCCTAATATTTTCTATTCCCTCCTTACATAATTTACAAAATAAATCACCCATATTTTTCCATTTACATGTATATTTTCTTGTAGCTAACGATCCTGTTCGAACCTTAAACAATAAACTACTTTCCTTACTATTATCACATCTAATATTCTGTTTATTTCTACATATATTTAACTCTTTTTACTCTCCACACTATTTCTCCATCTCTCTAACTCCCTATTCTTTATTAATAAATCTATTCTTTTATCTCATTCCTTACTACTATAACACTCAACAATCCTCTTAACATAATCATCCCAAATTTTGTACAAATATACTGATATAAATTCTTTATCCAAATCTTTTGCATACCACATTACCTTCTTACCCATCTTGTTACCTGCCCTTTACTCATAACCCAATTAAATACTATTTTGGCTATTCTTTTATTATCCATAAACTGCAATCTACCAAACATTTTCATTTTACTTTTTGCATCTCTCATATAAAAACTTGACTATCCCATTTCTCTTTGAATTGCCTACCATGCTGTCCCTATTTCTGCATCCAATGCATGTCTTCCTACTTCCTTTTGAACTTTTTCTAATTAATTTAATACCTTTTTACTAACATATAAAACATCATTACCATATGTTAACCCTGCTACTGTAACTCATTTCCATATAATTCTAGCTACATCATATTTATTATATGAAAACACTGTTAATTTCTTATCAATCCCTTTCTTCATTTATCAATTTTTTTTCCCATTCATCCAAATAATTTTTCTGATTACTTAAAATAATTCCCAAATAACTATATCTATTCACCACACTTAACTTAATATCTCCCAACAAAAATTCTACATCTTCTCTTTCCCCAGTATTAACCATCATTATATTTGATTTTTCTTCACTAAATTTAATCCCCATCTCTTTACCCACCCTTGCACATGTCTTCAGCATAACTTCCATATCTACTCTTCTTTCTGCATACAAAAATATATCGTCAGCAAAAAAAAAAAAGACCTGACAAAATATATACTCCCTTATTACCTATTAACGGTATCTCTATCCCTCTTCCTAATCTTTCTATTGCTCTTTCCATTTCATTCAAATACAACACAAACAAAATAGGTGACATAGGACATCTTTGTCTTAGTCCCACCCCATTTTTAACTTTAACTGATTCTATATTCCCTAATTGATATATATAATAATTACTTTCATACAATTTTATTTGGGAGACCATACGATGACAGAGCACTCTAGTGGCAAATTGAACATTTCATTCAGTTATTGCGAACAAAGTTTTTTCTGATGACACTCCAATAAGAATCCACTATGAAATTTTGAGAAGCATGCAAAGTAAAGTGACTGTCTGAGAAATAAACAGATATATATAGATCTGTCCAAAAATCAAAAAATATATTGCAAATTTGAATAAGTACAATGAACCATAACTTTAACAACATAGAAAAAATGATACATTGTATTTTAATTATTCTAAGAGCAGTAGTGGTCTATATTTCGATTTGTCTCATGAAAGCATAAATAACGTCATTATTTAATAAAACTTAACTAAACGAAAAATTTGCATATGAAATACGTTATGCTGCAATCCATTCACACAACAACAATCTGATCATTTGTATAAATTTTAATTAATTTGTATAGAATCTAAAATTTATGAGATATACTTGCATAATCAACAAAAATATTTATTCGGGCTTTTTTCTACAATAAGCGGAGACAATTTGCATGATAGTTTACTATATGTGAATCTTTTTCCTTAAAATTTTACCATATTTATAACATTTGTTATGGTATTATACCAGATACAGTCTATTAAAGTTTGCAGTGCTTTTATTTATTTCGAGTAAAAATATAACTATAATTATTGAATTTGTTTGTTTGTTTTTTTCTTTGGTTTAGGAATATGATAGATTTAAATTTTTTTTAAATATATTCAAATCCTATAATGTTGGTATTATATGATGTTCTATACGCACATCTATATATATCACAAAGGATAAATTATTTCTAGTTGCTAATAATTCGTTTATTTTTTATTTCAGTTTTATTGTGCATAAAAATAAATGATTTATTAAATTTTTATCTGATGAACAGTGTCAAATTTTAATATTTCAATCTTTTTTCCAAAAAACAAGGGAAGGGGTATTTTTACCTTAGCAAATAGAAGTACATCAAAGTAATAAACTTAAAATTATTAAGCGAAAATGATTGGTCAATTTTAAATCAATATTTATTGTATTTAATCAAATAAATAAGATTAAAAGAGTGGGAGAAAATTTAAAAGCGATTAAATATTTGCCCTAGCGAACTGTTTTACTCTGTAAATATGAAAATGAATTCGTTTTGACTCATTTCTTTATATAATATTTGTTCAATAATAAAAAAAAAAAATTATACGTCAAAGATGACGAGTTGATTCTATTTCACTTTTACAATAGAATTTTAATAATTAACAATTTAAATCAGCGAATGTAAAATTATATATATATTGATTAATAAAAACTTATTTCATTTTTTTTGTTTTAAATTATATATATAAACAATTATCATATATAAAAATTAACATTTTTATAAGAACATAATCGCCAAAAAGTTATTTTGCCTATATCATTATATTCATATACGGTTTAATAGAAGATCTCTTTATAAAACATTAAAGGTTAATATTTGAACTGTAAAATCACTTCATTGTACTCATTAAAATAGTTTGCTTAGCAAAATAATTTGATAATAGTACAAATAAAAGCATCTGCAATATAGAGCATAGCTTTGGAAAAAGATTCCTATTAAGTCTGCTAGCTTAATAAGATACTTCTCTTTTATTTTAGTGCCACCTATTAAAAGCTTAAATTTTTTATGTAGATCAGATCCTAATGCAATTTAATCTTCAGCTATAGAATGTTTATGATTTCTATATTTATCAGTGAGAACTTTGTCTTTGCAGTTATGTCTTTGGCAGCCATGTTTGGTGAAATTTTACTATGAAACTTTTAGGTTAATATTTAAAATGCCTTAAATTTTGTAGTTTTCTCTGATCCCAAGCCAATAACTATATATTAACAAGAATATTTCTTCTCTGTATTTTTGTGCCATCTACAGTAAGATTTAGTTATCAGTAATTACAAGATGGTATGGTTATTTAATTCAGGTTACAAATCTTATTAGGAGATGGGAATTAAATTTTCTTAACACCTTATAAATACTTATGATTCAAGTTTACAATAAATGGCACAAGAATACAGAAAGAATTAATTTAATTAAATGACACAAAATTATAAAGTGACAATATTAACTATATGGTTTAGGTTTCAATAATATAATTTATTTTAACCACTAACTTAAACCCAATCATTCAATATCCCCATAACAAATCGCCCTTACGATTTTTTATACCAGTGAATGAATCCCATAAATGCTAAAATAATATTTAAATAAATAGAAAACTAGTAATTGAAATTGAAATTAACCATGCAACTTTATTTAAATGTAAGCAACATGTTTTGAGATATTAAAAACAGCTATAACGATTAGATAATTGTCTATGCCTCAGATCATGTTTTTTATTGAATATAGAATCAATTTTAATCACTAAATTTTTGTTTTAAATTGTCACTAGTTTTTGGATTGTATATTCATAATTTATACTAAGTTTAAATATTAATAAATATTTAATCAGACTGACTTAATTATTATGGTTTGGTGTCATGATTAAAAGAGAAATTTTAAAACCCAATTCTTATTTGCTTCCAGAGCTATGTTTAGGTAACTGGATATGCCAGTTGTGCCATTTTGAGGCTATATCTACTCAAAACAACTAAATTTTCTAGTAACTTATGGGCTAAACATTATATATAATAGTATTTATTTCTATAATAGCCTAAACTATGCTTATTATAAAATACAATAATATAATGTCAACTCTGTTGGAGATAGTGATAGATGAGGTTATCTCATTACAATATATATGGTACATTATTAACTCTAATAACTCCATAAATGTAAGAGCCAATAGAATTATTTTTAGCAAGCACTGTAATATTAATCTAATGACATAGTCAACTGCTAGGTCAATTTACACATGCAAATCTATGATAATCAGTGACTAGTTTAATGTATGTGTATATGCATGTGAAATTCTAATGTATTTGAAAATCTTTAAACCACTCATGTTTTGATAATATATATATATATATTGTACCTTTGAAATTTGAACTAAATTTCAATATATAATGGAATGTCAATTGTAAAAAAATTTTTTCTTAATTGATTTTAATAGTGAATATATTGGCCTAAGAGCATTGAAATATATGTTACTATGACAACAAGAATTTTAAAATAAGAAATATTTATTATTAATTGCAATATAAAAATTTTGAATTGATTTCATTCATTTTAAAGAACACATAAATAACAAAGCTTATAGTTTTGATAAAATTATTATCCTTTCTTTTATATATATATTTTGGTTATTGCATTCACAAATAGTAGATTACAAACAATACATATGAATATTTTAATATCTTAAGTATATCTGTTATTTTGCTTATATAATATATGTAATATTTACTAAGGCTGTAACCTCTAACATGTGTGTGTGAAATGCGATAGTAGGGACCTCTACAGGTCTTAACCACAAGCTTACATTTTGGAAAAAAAGAGGGGAACCCCTTCTTTACTTCAACCTACTTTTTATATAAATAGATGAAGCTGAAGTGGTTAGATCTGAGAGCATGAAGCTTGTGGTTAAGACCTGTAGAGGTCTCTACTATCCCATTTTATATGCACATGTTTGAGGTTACAGCCTTAGTAAATATTAATTATGTAATCAATGTGCATTTAAATAAATTTATAATATATGCAATATTATATTGGGGAGATATATATAGAATATATATTTCCAGTATAGTATGATAAGAATGTAATATAAATTATTTTAGTTTGTATTAAATTAAAAGAATATTATTTGTATTTTTAAAATGTAAATATTATTTATTATATATAATTATTGTGAAATATTTTTTTTATTTGTTATTATTGTTGTGTAATAAAAGTTTACTTTTGGGATGCTAAATAAATTTGACATTAGAGTTATAAAAGTCTGTTTTTTGGGTTTTTATGATATCAATTAAACACATTATAAATATAACTGAATGGTTTGAACTCACTGATTTCAATAGAAGCAAATCTAAGTGCTTTAATAGACCTTTTTCCCATTTATTTTTAAAAGTATTTATTTACTAACTATATAAAATGATGGACTCAGAATAATAATATTGTCCAGAAAACTGGACTGATTTATCAAGAATTTGAAAAAGGAGTGAGAATTTATTAAAGGAATCAAAAGTAATTCATTGAGTTGAAAATCATCTGAATATTTCTTTACTAAAAATGGATATTGCTTACATTGTAGTAATGGGATATAAAAACTAACAACAGAAAATTGTATATAATGATTATTTTGATCTGCAAATATAGTTTTGGGTTATTGATGAATTATTTCAACACAAGATTTAAATTGATTTATTTTACATTGCATCACCATGGGTAAAAACTGGTGTCTGTTCATTCATAATATCTCATAGTATCAAGTAGCTGCTAAATAAAAGGATAACTTTAATATACACAAATCAAATAACCTTTTCATGATACTTTAAAAAACAGACATTGGTTATTACTTTGAAATGTCATATTGAAGGACAATTAATTAGGTCATATGCTAATATGAATTATTTTACCTACGTATATAATTTATAATATTTATTAATATAACTGGTTATTATGCTTTAATCATTTGTTATATGCATGGAATATAATAAAGTTAAGTGAGCAAAATTTAAATTTATATCTCAAATTTTAATAATAATAAATTTGATATAAAAATATCCTTTTATTCATTGGTTACCAATTATTTTGATAGTATATAATTTATAAATATTGAGAATCTAAAAGAACAATATCATAATAAATCATTCATTGATATTTTTATTTAGAACAAGATGAATGAATAAGCAGACATGTTTATTATATTCCATTTCAATTAATTATTTATTATAAAAATTAGAAATATTAACATTTTTGTATTCCAAGAGTGTAAATGTTCGTCTTGCATTGATGGTCGAGAGGTCAGCGCGACTGCTTTGCACTTGCAGGCAGTTGCCTGGGTTGCAGGTTCGCATCCCAGCCGATGCTATGACACTTAAAAAAAGAGTGTAAATGTTCAACAATATACTCATGTCACATAGATATACATATTATAGATTAAGAATTTTATAGGTAAATTTTGATGTACAATCACTTATTTTATTAAATTGATTTCAATGGAAAATATATATCATAATATTTAATTAAATTATATATATTTCAAATGCTTATTTTTTATCTGTCATATATATATATTCACTGTTAATAAACTTTAAATTCATTTAAAACAAATAAACTTGCTTAGTTGTCATTCAATTTTATAAAAAAAATCTATTGGCTAATAATATTATGACAAGATAATATTCACATCACATAATTTATTATAAGTAAGCATATAACAGTCCGGAAATTAAACCATCAGATTAGTAAATGATTATACAATCACATATTATTCTCTTTGTATTAAATATAATATTTTATCATTTTATTATGTGGTAATAAATTAATTGTTTTAGAATTATTAAATATTTAATAGATAATTAGAAGTTCATTATAATTATGTTATTAGTTATAATAGTAATAATAACAAGTCAGATGTCACATGACTTATATATAGCTTGCACTTACAAATATGTAAAATTAAGAGCGTGCTAATAACTCTAAACAAGCTTTTTTTTTATTTATGATAAATGCTACTACAAGAGAAGGCATTCAAATCATTTTTATCTTGGATTGTCCCCATCCCCAGACCGGTTTCGACCTATGGGTCTCTTTATTTTAGAATAGAAATTTATATCCAAACTGATTCGATAATTTACAAAGTACAAATATAGTAATTATTTAAGATAAATAAAGGCAATTACAATTGTATACTTGCTTATTCTTTTAAGCTCTTATTTATTGGGTGAATATTATATCAAGGAAATATTTAGCAATAAAGATGGTAATGTTATTATATAATAAAATTGGTAATAGTATATTGAAATTGATATTTGAAGTCCATTAAATAAAGTGATTTGCTTTAATTATATTTAAAGCTCATTGATGTAGATTGTAAATTTAGTTTAAATACTATACTTTAATATTGACATTTGTTTATAATAGAACATTAATCATATTTTACATTATGATAATTATAATTTAAAATTTAATAACTTAGTATTATTAAACTGAAGAATAATTTGTTGTGATTTGCTAATTGTATTTGGGTAAGCATAAAATGGGAATCCATCATTTATTTCATATTGGTATGATTGAATATTCTAAATTTTAAGGTCATTTAAAAGATTGATTTTATTTTATATTATTATAAGTTGGCAAAGGATGTGATTATATCTTGTGTATTGTATTTTATTACAGTTTAGTAATGAGATAATTCATTTTATTACAATTTGAGGTTATGAATTTACAATGTTTTAAAATAATATTCATTAAGGCTGTAGCCTCAAGCACATGCATATAAAACGTGATAGTAGGGACCTCTACAGGTCTTAAACCACAAGCTTACTCTTTGGAAGAAAACCCTCTTTTCTTCCAAAGAGTAAGCTTGTGGTTTAAGACCTGTAGAGGTCCCTACAATAGCATTTTATACACATGTGCTTGAGGCTACAGCCTTAATGAATATTACTTATATAATCAATGTGCGTTTAAATAAATTTATAATGTTTAAAATGAAAGTTTTATATATTTTATTAAGAATATATTGATGTACATAAACTTGTAGATTAGTAAGATTTTTAATCATACTTAAATATTTGATCTCAGTGCAATTGATTTATTCAATAACGGTATATTAATATTAATAAAATAGCATGGCTCAATATTATTTTTATGTTACTTAGTTATAATTCAAGATCAACTAATGAAATATTTGATCCAATTGGTGTTTTAAGTTTGTAAGTTGTGCTAAAGTCTTTGTTTCTTATCCTTATAACTCTCATTTTGTTATAAATGGCTTTGAAATTTATGGATGTATTAAGGTTATTTTATCATTCATAAAACATTTTCTTTAAATGCAAATAATGTTGAGCATTTGTGATAAGTTTATATTGTTATAAACAGTGTTTTAATTCATGAAGAACATTAAAGTTTATCTTCCTTATCTTTTGTTATTATGTTTATTCTATTACGGGAGGTTTGTTCCATAGGGATATATGGCTATTTATAAGAAAGTGATGGTTGATTATATTATATTCATTTACAATCTGTTGCAAATAATGCTCATATTCATAAGATAATTTGAAATAGTGGTTTTACTTATGTTCCATCCATTAAAAATGCTCTTTAAATCTGTGGGGTTATAGCAAATATTATCATCATTGCTTCAGTTTGTTAGAAGGGTGTCAGACATATGACTTGATAAAAGTTTCAATTAAGTATTAGCTTGACATTCATTGGTTGAAGGTCACTCTCCCTCAGTTCAACATTTTCATTCCATTACAAATTTATTGCAATTTGTTGAACATTATTAAATCATCATCATTATTTATTGGCTAAGTTTCATCCTGTTACAAATGCCACCCAAATTGGTGGAGCTATTAAATGAGAACATAGCACCTTTTTTTCTATTACAATATAAATATATTACATTCATATTGGCCTTTCAAGCCAATTGTGCAAACGCTTTGCGAGTGTTAAATAATAAATGAATACCCTCTGACCAATACAAGATATAGAATTTATGCAGGAATAAAAAAAATCCCTCTTATTCCTACGACTCAAATATTTATATATGAGCAAATCTGAAGTACTGGAACAGAAGGCGTGATGATAGAACGGTCACTTTAAATTACTATATACAATGTCTGAATGAATGATGCCGATGAAATTTTCTAGAATTTACTAAACGTCATTTCAACTGAAACTTAATCATATATATAAATAAGCATTTATTTTTATAGTGTCTGTATATAATTGTAATTACATTCATATCGGCCTTTCAAGCCAATTGTGCAATTGGCTTGAAAGGCTGATATGAATGTAATTACAATTATATACAGATGCTATAAAAATAAATGCTTATTTAAATATAAATATATATAATTACAAATGAATCAAGTCAGATGTCACATGACCAATTAAAACAAGCTTGTAACGAAAACTGGTCTTGGGTTAGGGATATTCTGCAAAGCTTGTTAAGAGCTTATTTGCAAGCTTTTTATATAATATATATATATATGTAAATTTATAAATAAATATTAGAAAATACAGTATTTACAAGTTTATAAAAATATATCTATAACCGTCACTTAGAAGCGCTTTCAACTATCTTTGTAGTTTTTGTCAACTAGTACTTTTAAAATGTCAGCTTTCCCATAATTCCATGATGTCAACTTTCCCATAATTCCGTGATCTTAATATTTGCTGCTTGCCTATTAATTAAATCTTGCTTGTATTTATATATTAACATTCCTTCTTTAATTTTTCTTTTATTATTATTTCTTTCAGTTTCCAATATTTTTATGTTACTATAATTAAAATCAAAACCATATATACATAATTTATTATGATTATAAAAAACAGAAGCTGACAAATTATCATTATTTTTATAATTTTGTTTTGTATTTTGAATCCTTTTTAATAATAACAAATGCTCCTTCGTTCTTTTTTCCAATGTGCACCTCGATTTACCTATGTATCCACTGCCATACCTACATGTCCATTTGTAAATGATACAATTTTTGTTTGACAATAAAGTTTTATCTTTTGAATTATTTATTAATTTATTTAATGTAGGTGGTGCATAAAATGCAATATCACATATATCTTTATAAATTTTCTTAATGAAACTTGCCTGTTGTTTTGAAACATATGGTATTGCTATCCAAAAATTTTTATCAGAAGAATTAACATTATTATTAATATTTTAATTTTTATATTTAGAATTAAAATTTTTAACAGTATAATAACACAATCATAATTATATCCAATGTTTAAGCATGAATTTTATAAAATGAATAATGGTTGGCCAGTGGATCTTCCTACAGTTGCCTAAATATGTAATTTTGTTATATCTACATATGAAGAAAATATTTTGAAACAGGAATATTATCAGAAAAATATTACTTTATACAATCAATCGATATGTTAATGATGTTTTTGTTTGTGGAAAGGCAAATGCTATTAATGATTTGTTTAATGAATTAAATAATATAAAGGGCTTAAAATGGATTAAAACAGATGAAAATTCAATGAGTGTTCAATTTTTAGATCTCAAGATAACTAGAAACAAAGATAAACTGGATTACTATATGATTCTTAAACCAATAGCAAAAAGAGGATATATTCCATATAAATCAAAAGTATCAATGTCACATAAAATGGCAGGTTTGAAGTCCTTCTTATTTAGAAATGATAACCTTTGTAAATATGCATCGGATAAAACCAAAAATATTGAAATTTATTATAATGAATTGTTAAACGTTGGATATAATTATGATTGTGTTTATTATACTGTTATTTTTCGGGATGAGGGAGATATGATGGAAAAATCTTTGACTTGCTATGAACTATTCTCCTAAGATTTAAGTAATCTAAAAACAATTATTTAAAAGTAATGTTTCAATTTTTTTTTTTTTTTAAAAAAAAACATCATTAGAGAGTAAAACTATTACAAAGTACACAAAGAATTTTTATTTACTTATTTAATTTAAATTATTTTGAGTTACATTTTCTTTTACTAAAGACAAATACTTTGATTAGAATAAACAAAAAAAAAATGTAATGACTTCTTTCTTTAATAAAAAAGAAAATTTCAAAAGTACTTAATTAATAGATATCAAATCAAAGTATACTTAATTAAGTTTTAGAAATGGAAGGACGGTTTTTTCAATAAAATGTTACTTTTACTTTTTTATCACACGCACATACAAAAATAAAATGTTTGTTTAAAAATCGTTTTGTAAGCTGTGACTATCAACAGCAAACATTTGCCTTTGATAGGAAATGTTATCGTTTGATCTTATTACCTAATAAAGTATAAAGATCCGGGTGTAGTAGCAGTTCCGCTCTACAGCTTCCAATTTCCGAGAAATAAACCATGCGATTATTTATTCCCATATTTTTAATCAATCTGTATATCTTCAGAAAAAGAACACATAAAATTTGCACGAAAATGGACGAATATAATTATTATAAAACTTATTTCAGAGACTGTTTTTCTTCATAAGATTTGTAATTTATTATCAATGAAATACTTATATAAGGCTAAAACCTTAGTACATGCGCCTTGAGTGCTTAATTTTAGCAAGAGAGACCTCTACAAATCATAATGCAAGATTCGACTTTATAAAGATAAGAGGGATCCTCTTATCTCTAAGAAAATTAGTGATTACGTGCCAAAAAACTTTGCACATCATTGTGAGAAAATAAAAAAATTGAAATAATTATTGATTTTTTTTTTTTTGTAGTACAAAAGAGAACGAATACTTTTTAATAATTTAATGATAATAAAATAGTGTTATATATTGTATTTATTTATTGAACTATTTCCATCATTTAATATTAAGTATTGAATGCCCTTCAGATGGAAACATAATGGATGAAATTAATCATAGAATTAAACTTGGTTGGAATGCTTTTGGTAGAAGTAACTTGATACTAAAAGGAAATATACCTATGTGTTTGAAAAGGAAGGTTTTTAATAAATGTGTTTTACCAGTTTTTATTTATGGATCTGACACTTGGACACTTAATAGAGGAGCAATACAGAGACTTCAGACTACTCAAAGAAGTATGGAGAGATGTATGTTGAGAGTTACAAGCAGAGATCAAAAACGCAATATATGAGTAAGAGAACAAACCGGTGTTACTGACCTCAGTGAAATAATTAAAAGATTGAAGTGGAGTTGGGCTGGACATATTGCTAGAAGAGATGATAATATATGGACAATTGAAATCTTAAACTGGATTCCAAGAGATTGTAAAAGACCCAGAAAGATACAACATGTGAGATGGATGGATGAAATAAGAAAGTGTGCAGGGGTGATATGGAGAAGAGAAGCTAAAGATTGGAAGAGATGGATTGAACTTGGAGAGACCTTCATCCTGAAGTGATTGATAATGATTGATGATGATTAAATGTTCTTAGAAAAATTTAATTTTATTAATGGTTTCCTGAAGATTTGTGATGGTTGAGATTTAGTTGT
The DNA here is from genome assembly GCA_028023455.1 of Epiperipatus broadwayi. Classification (NCBI taxonomy): domain Eukaryota; kingdom Metazoa; phylum Onychophora; class Udeonychophora; order Euonychophora; family Peripatidae; genus Epiperipatus; species Epiperipatus broadwayi. The sequence continues at coordinate 108,076 of JAQFVV010000853.1, forward strand.
ATTTATATGTTGGACTATTTCCATTATCTAATATGAGTATTGAATGTCTTTAAAAAAATTTAACTTTATTTCAATATTCCAAATACATTAACTGTTAGTAATAACACACTGGTTAATATATTTATTAAATCTTCCAATTATATTTAATTTCTAATAATATAATAGCACACAGGTTAGTATATGAACAAGGTTTTGAAAGATATTATTCTCCTCTCTTCTACAAGTGTTGCTAGCCTGACTAATGACAATACTAGTTTGGCAATCGAATCTAAACTCTTAGATTCTTGAATATTGAATTTTAAGGTAACATTTTAACTAACTGGGCTACCCTGCTCTTAAATTTCAATATTCAAAAATCTAAGAGGCCAGGTTCAATTTTTATGCTAGTACTGTCACTGATCAAGCCAACAATACATGAAGAAGAGAGGAGAATAATACCTCTCAAACCTTGTGCATATACTAATCTGTTTGCTATTATTAACAGCTGAATATGTAATTGGAAGATTTAAATAAAGTTATTTTTTTCTAAAGACATTCAATACTTAATATTAACTAATAGAAATAGTCCAATATATAAATACACCTGGGTCTCTTTTTACGTGGACTTATTTAACATGATTTTGAAGTTACGCGATTCGTGTTTCACCGGAAGTTGACCTCCAATAATGTGCTATTACTTTAAAATAATAAATTTCACGCACTTATGTTATATTGAAAGTAATAGCACATTATTGGAATTCTATTTTCATCTTAGTAATTTCAATATTTTCAGTGCTTTATAATAGTAAGATTTTATGCAATAATGAAATTAAAATCATGATTTCCACATTTTATGTATACACACATCAAATTTTACAAAATTATAATGTAAATTTGTTCAAACATTGTGCGTGTTAATTTTGCATTTTAAATCACATTCTGTTTTTGCTTTTTAAAAAAGAACGTAATCAATTATTAATCATTTAGTGTCCACAAGTTTATTTTTAAAAGGTGAGTAATAGCAGTGGGCACAATTAAATTTGACAATTAAAATTAAAATCTGATTTTTAATTGTAATTAACAATTTAAAAATTACTTACGGTGACTTGAAATTAATGTGATGTGAAATTTGATTTTTAAACAGAATTGAAAATTAAAAAATTAAAGACAAAAATAAGAATTTAATTTTTAGTTGTTAGTTTCATAAACAATTAATAAAATCATCATCTCAAAGATTAATTATTAATTACGTTGTCACCAGAAAACCATTGACACAACATGAGTATGAAGTTGGTGCTAGTTGTATTTCCTCTTGTGAAAAATCTGATTTTTTTTACCAGTTTGCAAACGAACGTGTTTTTCAGCAAATAGCGATAATAATTAAAACATGTATAAAAAAATGTGAATTACTGTACTGTAAATTATGCATAAAAATATATTATTTTGAATAAAATTAAATATTATAGTTAAAAAAAGTTTGTCTTGTATCAATTTTGTTCAAATTTGAAATTTTTTATTAGTCATATTTTATTTCCTTATTTTTTTTTTGCGTGAATTTTATGTGAATTTTGAAAAATCACAGACCACATCCCCCCTTTTTCAATGTAAGTTACGTCTATTTTTGCGCAATTTCGTTTGCGCGTGTATTCTGAGGAACCTATCTATCGCGTAAAACGAGACCCAGGTATATAACTAAAATATCATCATCATAAACTTTCAGGAAAACAGTGTTCTGTGTTGTCTTGATATATATATGACTTGTGATTTAAATCTGGAAAAGATTTTGAAGATCTTTTTTAATTAACCAATTAAAAAATTCTTACACAAATTTAGAATATCATCCAAATAGCTTATCAATAGATAATCATTATAATCTATATACAATTATATCAATGCTTCTTATTTAGAAAAATATCAAGAACATGAAATATAATTTTATACATTTTTAGTATAGAGCAGCTTTCTGAGGGTAAACTTTATATTAAAAATTTATTTCTTTTTATTTTGAATATAAAGTTTGCTTGGACTGTGTGCTGAAAATGCATTAAAGTTTAATGTTTTTGATATTTTTTCAGATGAAAAAACAATTATATAATTTCACATAGATTATTACTTTTCACTAATGGGATTTTTATACTTTATCATAAAATAAATATTATTAATCATCCATTTATTAAATAGTTGCATACCCACACATCTGGAGACAAAAGATGTGTCTTTGACATATGAAGTGCAAGTTTGGATTTGATTAAAAGATGACTTGAAGTTGAGTTACAATTGTAACATTGTCAGTTAGATTTTCAATTTTTAGCATAATATACATTTAGTGGAGCAATCAAGCAGCTTGAGTGGTTATTCACTTTAATATACTGGTTGAAATATGTATAATTAAGTCAAATTTTTGTTGCACTGTATTTGGTAATGAACTCAAGGATTTTCAATTATATTTCCACTATTGTTATGGGAGTTGATTGTTCTAGAATAGATATAATTGTGATGCTATCTTTTTGAAATGTAAAATACTATACTTTATTTAGCAGCAAGAAATTAATTTAAAGATTAATAAATGATCACAGTCATTGGATTATCTCCATCTATTTATCTGTCTTGGATACACAACTTTGATTTATCATTGCAGCTAAGTGTATATTCATGCAAACAAACCTATTTACAGTTTAAAATTCACTTGCTCGATATAACATCCCAATGGGAGTTAAAACTGAGATATAAAATTATAATTTTAAGAACCATCAAACATATATAAAAATTGTTTGAGATTATTGGTATTTGTTTCTTTATAGTTTTCTAATATACATTTTATCTATATGTTATATATTGTGATTTCTAGTTTTTCTCAGTAGCTAAATGCTAGGGCATGTTTTATACCAAAATGTCTAAAAAAATTATATAGTTTATTTTATAGTAAATAGATTTTTGTTAGTGTTCTATAGAGCTATGATTGTTTATATAAAAAATACTATATATCAGTATATACATTTTATAGCTTTAAAATAATTTTGACAGCTTAACTTATAAGATTTTTAATCTTACATAGTGCTTATCATGCCAAAGTATTTAAATCTTTACTAGTTGATAGCATAAAATAATTATTAATGTATTTTGAAAGTTAATAGTGTTAATGTAGTCCAATTTAACCACAAAAAATGTTTATAAAGCTAATACTAATTTTAGAATTAAGAAACTGAGTTAAAACTCTACATTTTGATTATCTAATAATTAAATTAAGTTCATAATGTTCTAATTTCATCTTAATTTTAGCTTTAAACATAATAATTGTGTATTTGAAATTTATTCATTCACAAGAATTTGAATAAAACTAATAACAATAAAAGATAGGATTTAAAGTAGTAAATAAATAAATGCTTGAATAAATTAATAAATGTCATATTTAATTTTAGCAATTATTTATTTTAAGTATTATTAAATGTATAATTTTAAAAGACAATTTAAAAAATATTCGGAGTTATTTTTAGGTTAAATTATAGTTAAATAAATGTATTAAATATTATGAATAATATTTGTTTTATTTAAACAATATAAATTATGTTTGTGTAATATTTTGTTTTATTCTAATGTTTGGTTCAAATTCTCCTGAGTCCTTCGATTTTTTTTTATGCGATGCTAATTAATTTTTTTCCCTAAGAGCAAGATTAATTAGAGGCTTCCATACATTGTGTATTGCCACACTGGGTTGACTTATAGGATTATTTACTATTGTCGTATGAGCAGCTTCCTTGAATTTTCTTCTATGCATTTTTTCCTCTTTATCCAATATTTTTGAATTTTCCCACTTAAGCATATAGTCATTAGTACATACATGATCTGCTATGGTAAACACATCTGTTTTTCCCTTTTAACCATTAGTTTGTGCTCTTTTAATCACTGTTCAACAGGGTGACAGGTTTCGTCAATGTATTTCCTTCCACATTCACATGGTATTTTATAGATACAGCTTTTGATCGTCAGCATTTCCAGTTTAGGCTTAGTAGAAGTAAGCATTCATCAAAGTGTGGTATGACTTTGAAAAGCAGTTCTAATGTTATATTGACTACAGATTTTCTTTGATTTGTCTGCCATTCCTGGTGTGTATGGATACACTATCATACCAATAATTAGTCTCATATGAAAAAAAATTGAAGGACTTAGGAGGATTTGAGCCAACCCTCATATATAAATATATTAAATTTCTACTATGTTGCCTTTGACAGAATAGCTCAGTTGGTAGAGCGTTTGCCTTAAATTTGATATTCAAGAATCTAAAGGTGTGAGTGCAACTTCAAGCGAATATTGTCACTGTGCATATAGGCCAGCAACACCCAAAGAAGAGTGGAGAATAATACTACTCGAAACATTGTGTAATTACTAACCTGTATTATCTATTTGTATGTTATTACTAACAAGTTGTTTGTATTTGGAAAGTTTAAATAAAGTTTAAAATTTTCTATACATTCAACATTCACTCATAAATGATGGAAATAGTCCAAAATATCACATCTTATAACATATCATCATTACAAACGTTCAGACAAATAGATTTAAAGTAATGTGTTTAAAATAAAAATTAAATAAATAACCATAAAACTAATAATGATAAAAATAATAATGAAAATAAATCATTATCAAATGTCAGAAATGTTGAATAAAAATTGGGGTGTGTGAGAGTATATGGGAAAAGATAGGAATTTCAGATTGTATTTTGGATTGGATTAAGCCTTTTCTTGTGGCAACTTTGTTCTAAGATCAGTATGGGCATAGGTTAAACATTGCTCATGATGCACCAGAACAAATTTCCTGGCCCACTAATAATAAATCTGGAAGAAAAATTCCCAGTAACTTAATAAAGAAAAAAATATTTGCTTTAGTCGAATGTACACTAGAAATAATTCTGCCATTCGCAGATTCAAAGTTCACATTCATTATTTGTAGTGCACAAAAATGGTCATGGTGTAGTCTCAACTTCTGCAAGAAATTAAAAGTTGGTTTAATCAACTCAAAATCTTTCTGCGGGTGAATTGCCTAGTATTTTAATGGATATCTCTCTTTATATTACCTGTTAAAAACAATAATAGTAAAAAAAAAAAAACAACTATATGCATCTTAAAAATGTATTAACGTTTATTTTATTAAGAATTCAAAGTGATCAATACCTAAGTGAAGGGATTGATGCATTTAAATCCTCAACTGGGGGAGTGTGTAATGTCACAATGTGCACATATACATGATACATAAGTATATATATGAGTTATATGATATTATTAATATAATAAGAAAATTATTTCAATATTTTTTGTTAAAAAAAGATTAAAAGAAAAAGTAAAAATCTTATGGATTAAATAAAATACTAATTATAACTTATCTTTCTTTTGTGTATGAAAATTTAACATATAATTGAAAACAAATTTGTACAAGATGTAATCAGTTTCTGGAGATAAATTCTAGACTGATTTATTAACAATAGTTAACTAATTTCTGTATAATCAAAAATATAAGATAATACAAAATGTAACTAATTAAAAAAATCAAAATCAAATGAGTTTATAGCATGGGTAGGAATTCGAGCAGTGGGTAAAGTAAGAGAATATAAATGCTACAAACACCTATTGTCAAAAAAAGAATGGTAGCAGCAGCAGAAAAAGCAAAAAAACCAATTAGTTTTACAGAACAGTTTCCCAAAGAATCTATAAGCCCGCTAAAATGACTGAGTCCAGCAAATTGAAACAAACTGTGCGAACTTCAAAGATAAAAAGTTAAAAATGTAAATTAAATACTAAAGTAAAAGTTAGACTAAAATAATAATTCTAAATTACATTTATGTTTAATAAATGTTTGTGTGTGTTATTACTGGCAGTGGCTTCTTTTATTTTTTTAATAATGAAAATATATTTTTAAATAAGAATCTATATTTTATAAATCTCTGCGTCTCCCTGAGCTAGTGGCATGGGCTGACGGTCGGAGTGAAATATATATGTAAAAATTAGATCTTAACAGCGCGTATCTGCCTACTATATAAATTTTCCAGGTTCCAATAGCCTGGTGGCGCTCTGTACGGCAGATACAGTAAGACTCAATATTTCCAGACCGTTATAATATATATATATTGAAGTAGATATAAGAGGGGCTTGGTTATAAATAGTTGTAAAGCAGAATAAAATAATAAAAAGTAATTAAAAATATTGTAAATTATTGAATTTATGGAGGAAGAGGTTAGTATAAAGAATGCTTGATAAATCATTTTAATTATAAAGTCATGCTATATGCCAGGAATCTTTCCTGATGATGTTCATCAAATAAGATATTTATGAACAAAAGCCTAGTTTGCAGATAGACTCAAACTGGAATAGAAAGATAAAAATTATATGCCAAAAAGCTGAAAATTATAAGCCAGTTTATGGTTTAAAGTTAGAAGTATCATCATCATTATTAATTTAATCCTGAAATCTGGAATAAGTATTTTGTGTTATTATACCTATTTCATGCTATAGACAATTACACCTTCAGGTATACTCCTATTGTTGTACATCCACTAATTATTACTACATATATATAATGAATAAAAAAGGTGATAGTTAATAAAATAATCTATAAAAAAAGCTGCTTGTATTTTTGAGATTGCTTTCTTAATTTAACTTTTGGGATTTATATAGATATAAGGCATTTATTATTTATTATCTGCTTTAGTTTATGTCATGAAACATGAGAAAATATACAAAATGTAATATAAGTAATCAATGGCAAAAATGAAAGTAAGTCTGACATTTGTGCAAATATTTTTTATAGAGTATGTATAATGTGACATCTTTTAATGGTAAATTTTTCCTTAAAAACAATCAGAAAAAAATGATATTAGTTGCTATTCTAATTGTAGCTACAAATTAAAATAGAAAAAGGGGGGTGGGAGGCTAATTAAGATTTAAGTGGTCAAATTAAGAAAGAAATATAACATTTTTGTATAATTGATATTTAAAGAAGAGGCGGTTATCATAAATAGCATTACAGTAGCAAACATGTATATATAATGTTTCTTAATAATTATATTGGGGATGTTGTACATATGTCATGCACAATTTAGTGAAAATGATACACAGATAGACTGAGAACTAAAGGTTTCTAGATCAATCATATCTCAACTAATCATTCACTTAGAAAATATATCTTTTTTATTTTACAACTGAATACAATTTTTGTTAAATAATATATTACTGAATAAATACAAATAGAATATTGTTTAATTGAAAAAATAGACTTCAACAATTAATTATTTATCTTTTAAGATATCAACAATTATTTATCTTTTGAATTGGTGTTTTACCTAATATTGTTATGGAAACAAAATTATCTGAAAATATGAAAGTATGCCGATTCTTTAGCTAAATCCAAGATACATTAAAAATGTCTACAGTTTGCTTTTATCTACTTATTTAAAAAAATCCTAAGCTTGTTTGGAAAATTTATGCTATCTAAAATAATTTTGAATTTCCACTTGAAGTCAAACTTCAGATCCTGAGCTTAGTTAATAAAGATGGTTATCACTATATTACAAGTTTTCTTACAGATGCATGCATATATACTTAACATAATCAATCTAAATAAGATTGAAACAAACACTTAATTATATTCACAATTGTTTAATTATCAACCCATCTCTTAATGAAAGCTTTTCAAGATATAAAGTTTTATACATCACGTGATGTGATGTATTGTGGCTTCTCCTTAAACGAAGTCAAGAATATCTCAGCAATTATGCCTAGATAAACCTGTTAGCCACTTTATTTTCCATTCCCCACTCTAAATTTTCCCATAATCTACTAATTACATTTACTCCCTCTATTGGTCATTATTTTATCTTCAACAATATAATTAACATTATACATATAAATCTATAAATAAAATTAGAAAAAAAAAAAATACATATTTTTTTTAAAAACTATATTAATACATATACATATATTTTAATATACCTGTAGAAACAAATAAATATTGTATTTTACCTCCCCCCTTTATAAACTTTCATTCACAATTCTACCCTAATTTTTAAAAATTAAAAATTAGAGTAGAATTGTGAAAGTTTATAAAAAAAAAAAAGGGGAGGGAAGGAGGAGAATAGAATATTTATTTGTTTGTTTAGGTATATAAAAATATATGTATATGTATTTATATAGTTTTAAAAAAATTGTGTATTTATTTTTAATTTTATTTATAGATTTATATGTACATTAATTGGTACTTACTTATTAGTCCTACAATGTATTAGACCTTTCATGCTTTTTCATATTCATATCAATCGGCTGATAACTTTCTAATCTTGTGATCTGACCAAATAATGTGTACACTTGGATCTGGTACAAACTTAAGATGATAAATCCATCAAAATGGACCATATATACATGATATTTTCACAAGATTTACAAAGTTATTGGCAGTCTGAAAACATATGTGAAAAGGCACAGCAGTTCTAATACATGACAGAAATTGCATAAAATTAAATCTAACAATAACAAAAATATGAATTTCTAACCATACTAAAAATATGAATTTTACCCAAAAATGAATCTTAAAAAGTACATATTTAACAATACTAAAAATACTGATTTCACATAAAAAAATATAAAATATGACACACCATTATGCAATTCCCAAATGATACATTAAATACATGTAAAACAATCACTAAATTACAAAATACCCTATAATATTACAAAAAAAACTTAAAATATTCACATATGATATTTACCATGTAATATATATCAGGAATTGTCACTATGAAACAATCAATTTGTCTGTTCTACTTTATCTTAAGTGGATAATTTTTTTTTCCAAAATGGAGACTAAAAGAAAAATTTATTTTTCCCAAAATGGAGACTTACTAAACATTTTTGTGCAGTATAACGTCTGCATGAGATCTTCCTCAGAAGTGTTTATAATGTATTTTCTAAAAAGAAAAAAAGAAAAAAAAAAGAATATAAATTAATAAACTTTTGCTATTTGTTTAATCAAGTAGACAATTTTTTTTTTTATATCTTTTAGTATACAAATGAACACATCATCATCTTTATGTAATCTCCACAAAATGAATTTGGCCAAATATGAATCTAAATGGTGCCATGATGTTCCTCAGTGTTGTTTGCTATGCCATTTCACTGAACCCCAAAGTCTTTCAATGTTTTGAATGTGAACCCCAGTTTCTGAATTCATAAAATTATATTTGTGGTTCACATGAAAACGATTGCAATTGGCATTTCATAATTCAGCACTTTTATAGGTTTTCCAAAAGTCAGAATAAATCATCAATCCCTCTTCCACATTTTGTTTGACAGCTTCCATCAGAGTTGCCACTGTTCTATCATTAATTGTCATTCATCGATCTCCCTACACAAGCAATAAAACATCCACTCTTTGGAAAGAATTCTCCCATCTTGGTTTATCCTTTTTATGAAAAGACGCTCATCAATTTTGACATTTTTCTTGCTTTAACATCACAGTGGCACAAGTGTTCTGCATATAGTTGTTCCAATCTATTACAGTTTTATCTGCTAAACCAAGCTCCATTTTTCCCCATTCTATAGAGCTTAATTTGTTAGCCCAGCTGCAAATAAATTGGATAATCATTAAAAATAGAATTCCAGAACCTTCCAGCCATGTTCCCTTATGAAGGCCTATTTTAGTATTACATCCTCGAATGCTACAAATCAAACCTAATACACTCACTCAAAACTATGAATGCAAATGAAGTAAAAATTATTGAATCAAACTACAAATACAAATTAAGTATAAATAGTTTTAAAATGCAATTGACAGCACTGAAGGTCTTCTCAGAATGAAATCTGGATAATAACTGAGAATGTAAAATTATCACACAAAAACATGTTATTGGATGAAATCACAGAGTTTATTTGACATGATCACAAGATTACACATTTATCACTAATGTGAAAATATATATCATCTCCTCTACATTGCAGGACTAATATGTAAGTATCTGTTAGTTATATTGTTGAAGGTAAATTATTGTCCAATAGGTGGAGTAAATATAATAAATAGGTCATGTGATGGATAAAACTTTATATCTTGAAAAGAAAGCTGAGTTGATAATTAAATAATTATAAATATAATTAGTTGTTTGTTTCAGTCTTATTTAGATTGATTATTATATTAAATATATATCTATAACAAATATTTGTCTGAAGGTTTGTGATGATGGTATATTACTAGATGTGATATGTTGGACTATTTCCATCATCTATGAGTGAATGTTGAATGTAGAGAAAATTTTAATCTTTATTTAAACTTCCTTCTTGCTGTTAGAAAAAATATTAAACAATAAAAAAAAATAAAGGACTCAGGAGGATTTGAACCAACCCTCATATATAAATATATTAAATTTCTATTATATATTGCCTTTGATGGAATAGCTCAGTTGGTTAGAGCATTTGTCTTAAATTCAATATTCAAAAATCTAGAGATGCGAGCTCACCTTCTAAGCAAATATTGTCACTGTGCATATAGGCCAGCAACACCTGAAGAAGAGTGGAGAATAATACTACTTGAAACGTTGGGTAATTACTAACCTATGTTGTCTAATTGCATGTTATTACTAACAAGTTGTATTGTATTTGGAAAGTTTAAATAAAGTTTAAAATTTTCTATATATTCAACATTCACTGATAGATGATGAAAATAGTCCAACATATCACATCTTTTATCTATAACAACATTGTGGACAAATAATTTTTATATTGAATATTTGACTATTGTGTACAAATGCTATAAATATATATATATATATTATACTAATTGTATATAGATTAATCATTAATATATAGATATCCCACTATATCATTTCTGCACCAGTTGGTTCAGGGGTATTTGGTTGTTATCCTCTCCATGCACAATATTTAGTTATGATGATAAAAGATACAACTTATTGGACTAATAACATCGATTACAACTATATACAATTTTATTGAGCTTAATTATATTTTTTATTATAACTTTATTAGTAGTCAGCCAATGGATCAAGCAAGGAAATATTTGTAATTAATGAGCACCAACTATTTTTTTGTTTCTATGGCAATCCATTATCATGTAATAACTTAACCCTTATTATAATTCTTAATTTTTTAACCAGTATTTACCCATAAACGCTATCTTTCAATCTTTCTGTTAGATAATTAGTTAGAAATAAATCATGCATGCACACACTTATAATATGTTAGGAATGTTTGGACAGGCTGCTGGGAATAATAAAATGGAGATTCTAATAAAAATACCAATTTAATAATAACAATTATTGGCCGAGTGAGGTAAAAGTCTAAACTTTTAATTGGTCAATTCACAAACTCAAGCATCAAAACATATTCATCTTTTAATATTATATTCACTTTAGTTTCGTTTGTAAAAAGTATATTAATAAATTGTCAGGTTACGAAAGGGAACGAAAGTTTTTTCAAAAATAAATTTTTATTTATAATTATAAAAATATTTGATAATGGAAAATCTAAAATGAATCTTACTCACCAACCAAAACGTTTGGTGATGTCAGTGATTTCTTGGCCAATTTTATGTTGCAGAAAAAGTAAATAATTTTTGTTAAAGTCTTAACTATTTTTCTAAAATAATTTTATTTTTAGCATATTTTATCAAAATAATTTATAATTTGTCAAAAATACTTTTAAAATGGTTTAAACCATTCGTTTATCATTTTTGAAATGAAACAAAAAAAATCGTAACTCTTCAGTTATTGACAACCATTTTCTTTGTTGTCAAAATTTAACAGCCAATAAGATTCAAGAAAAGACCACCTACTTCTTTTGTTAGACTTTCGATGTCAGTTTTATTGATTTTTTACTTGTAAAATAATTCAAGAGAGGGCAGCATTTTACGGAACTTTTTATAATTTTTCAAATGACAGTAAAATCTTAACCGTAGCATTAAAAGTGATGGGATTTGAACGATCGGAAGCCGATGTCAAATTGTCACATTTTTAGTCATGACTAGCAAAAAGTAGGTTACAAAAGTAGATCAAATATAACCCTTTTACTTCTAAAAATACAGAACATTTTCTTTTTACACAGACATCAATAATAATCACAAAAAAGAAAAAAAATATTTAAAATGACTTTAGGTACAAACAGCTAAAATATTAATAATATAGAAAAATAATAATAAAATTAATGGTTTGAAAGTCATTTCAGCTTACAGTTCAAAGTATGTACATTTGTTTCTAGAATTGTAGATATATGAATATGTATATTCAAGGTCACTTTGCATACTTGTCATAATTCTGGTTTTAAAGTTCACTCCCATGGTTAATAGTTGGTGATTGATGCTTCTACAACAGAAGTGGTTCCTTTTCCTGGTTTAGATAGTGTCATTCCGACAATACAGACATATTATAATAAGTCCAATGTGACAGCTATTGTAACTTCACATCTAGTACAAAATGAAGGCTACCGGTTAAAAATCTTTTCCTACAGAATCCTATGGTAGAATAGTTTATTATCGTTCATTAACATCTGGCTGTTTAAATGTAATTTTTAAATTCTTAATATAATGCAACTATTAGGACAAACATTGGCAACTGTATAGTTTTATCAAGATATGAACATTGATCATGCATAGACAGTTTTACCTGATTACAGTAAGAAAGCCATGTTGTAATATAAGATATAAGAGGAATCTGCCATAAAACCTATTATGTACTAAATGTTCATTGATGCTCAAGGAGTTTCATTAAAAAGATTGAATTTGTACATTACTATTATCTAAGATGTGCACAAAAAGTAGAATTGCAAGTTTATGACATTAACAAAACCATGGTAAAAATATTTATTATATAGATATATAAAGTTTTAGAATTATTAATATGAGTTTGAGTATATTTATTCATAATTATATTTAGAATGAATATTTATGACTATTCATTAGTTTTAAGTACTTTTTGTATATACTCAACTTGATTTCATTCTTATAATCCAATGTGTATGAACAGTTAAGCTATTTGCAGACATATGCACAAAAAATTCTTACTTTATGATTGTTGCTTGTTATTTTGCTGTTTGAGCACATTACAAATATGTACATTTAATATGCCATTAAACCTGTAAAATCATGCAATACCCTGGAGAAACATGCTGTGGTAATAATCACACCCTAAGATGATAATGATCATAGATATTGATTTATTGAAAAATATTCTTTCTATAAAAAAAAGTGGCACCCAAAGCTAATTTAGATTGAATTTAAAAAAAAGAAAGAAAATGCTTTTGGAATAAGATGAATTTAAATTTCTGAGTGCTGATATCATTTTTATTATCATCACTACAGTCTTTGCTATATTTAATATGAATTTTTACCATTACAGTATATATATAATTGAATGGTTTATTACTTGGTCATCCACATAATTTTAAGATGCAATTGTTATAATGTAGAGTAGTCATGTAAATACTACAAGCAGTATCTTATACTGCTCCCAAGAAAAGTATTTGATTCACATAAATACTGTTTTAAATTTGATTTTTTTATTATAAGCATTATTTATAATATACATTAAAATGTTTTTTTAAAATTTAAAAAAATATAACCACAAATTCACGAAAATGAAGGAATAAAATTATTTTTAAGTGAATTCAATTGATTTCTTTCTGTCTTTATTTTTCATATGAATTATTTAATTTTTCCATTAATTCATCCTCTCATGAAAATTTTTGCAAGCTTTACACTGTAATATACATATTTTTCTATATACATTATAATATAAAATTTCAGTTTGGAAAAAATTCCATAGATGGCAAGAAAATCAAAAAATTCTACAAAACAATTGAATTTAGCTCTGCTCTGACAAGTATATGTATTGTATTATGACAGGCAGTTGACATAACAATTTTTATGACATTGTTTAAAGAAAATGGGTTGAATAACCTAAAATGTGTTTATTTGCAAATTTATTACTATTCTATATATTTTTTATACAATAATTTACACAATATTTATTAGATATCAAAAATATAAATTATTAATAACTTATTTTGAATTGAAATACTTTATTTTCAAAAATAGAACATTATATTAGCAGACAATGCAAATATGGCCTAAAACTATTTAGAAGCTTAGCTTTCTATGTAAGCAATCTAATTATAATGAGTATGAAAATATTGTAATTTTGCAATAAATATTAAACAATTTTAAACTTTTAAAGCTTATTTCATTAGACATAAGAGAAATAAATAAATTATTATTCAGATTTTTTTTAAAACATCACAAATAATAAAGATTTCAGTGATTTTGGAAAATGAAAATAATCTTTTAGAAATGATGATATTTAATCTTTTTGTTTTGATAACGATATCATTTTTTAATATTTATAGAGAAAAAATGTGAAAATTTAAAATTTATTTCAGTAGTAAACAAAAACATCTATCAAATGAAGTCAAATTTATTATTTTCTGATAAGTAATAATGGTTTAATCATAAATTTTACATTGAATGTGAAAAAAACAATGAAATATAGGAAAAGTCAAGCAGTGAAAATCAGTTATTATAATGAAATAAATCTTATTATTATTGCCATTAGACAGAACAAGTTTTATAATATTTGTTTTAAAAAGTATAAAAAAAGAGTTCATTTGAAAAAGCTGAAAAAAATTTACAATCATTTAGACTACAAGTGATATCAGATATCATTTTTCCTCAAAGGGGGGACATAAAATTTCAACTATGTCCCCTAAATAGAAACTCATTTTACTTTTATAAAATAGAAATATATATAGGAAGTTACTAAGAGGAATATCTCTTTAGTTTAAAAAATAAAAAGAAATTTAAGTTATTTCAAAATTAATAGTGGTATATTATACAACTTGTAGCCATTGAGGATTAACCATTTTGCACTTTGCATGACAGAAAATGTCTTTTGGCCAATTCATTCCCTGGTGAATTTTTTCATAAGTATTATACATTAAAATGCATGCAAAATGGTATATTTTAATGTAATAAATTTTTTTCCCAAAAATTTTGTGATAAAAGGCACGAAATTCAAAATTCCCACTCTTACAACAGACATAAGCCCCACCCTGACATGTTCAGCCATTGTGTGTTGCCAAGGCTGTAAAATGTTTGGTGTTTTATGACATTGAAGTTTCCAATGATGCAAAAACATGTTTATTTGCAAATTTATTATGGTTTTAGATATTTTTTTAAATAATTTGCACTATATTTATTAGGTATCAAAAATATAAATTATTAATAACTTATTTTCACTTGAAATACTTTATTTTCAAAAATATAATGTTATATTAGCAGTTAATGTAAATTTGACCTCAAGGAAATTAAAAAATTCTAGCTTTGTCATAAACCATCTACATTATATTTACAGTATGTAAATATCATAATTTTGCAATAAATATTCAAAAAATTTAAACCTTTAAACCATAATTCGTTAGATATAAAAGAAATAAATTAATATTCATTCACATTTTTAAAAGCAATCAGAAACAAGAAATATTTCATTGATTTTATAAACTGAAAATAATCTTTCTAGAAACGATGATGTGTATAATCTTTGTTTTGATTACATCCTCATTTATTTAATATTTACAGAAACAAAATGTGAACATTTAAAATTTATTTTGGTAGTAAACAAAAATATCTATCAAATGAAGTCAAATTTATTTTTTTCTGATAAGTAATAATTATTTTATCATATATTTTATGTTGACATGTGAGACAAAGAAAAATATCAGAAAAAGCAAAATATGATCGGTTAAGCATTAAAATTGACAGCATTGAGCTGCAATTTATGGACTTTAATTTCTAGGCCTCTTACTTTAATGTTATACTAAATCAAACAAAGTATATATAGAACAAAAATAAAATGAAAATCCAACACTAAATATTAGATAAGTATTCCAAAATGAACAATAAATAACCACATTGAACATAGGAAAGTACAATAATAAACATAAACTGAATACTCTGCTTTTATCAATGATATCTTCCAATTAATTATACAATATTTATTATTGTTATATATATGTAATAAATTGATAGAACAAAAGCAAAATATTACTTAATATATACCTTGTTAATTTTACTTACTAAAATAACAATTGCTATCACACAAGCCAAATTTATTATCAGTTAATTAATGAAAATAAATGATTATTAAGATATATAATTTACTAATTTACTCAACATATTTAAGATTGTGTAGTATTTAGGATTAGGTTTATATTTTTCTTTTAAAATCAACTTTTCCAGGAAGCCTTGATATTTATTTTGTTTTTTTTAGAGCTTAATATGTTTAAACAACTTAGCCATTAACAAAATATTTTAAAAAACTTATAGGAAGTTCAACTAGGTGTTAAATCCACCAGGGACTTTATTAAGTTCTTAAATTCTTTCGTTGTAGCCAAAGATATGACAGTTATTAACAATATATAGGTCATGGTTTATCTGTAAACATATCTGCATATGTCAATTCTATTTATAAAATAGGTGAACACAATGATCATGGGTTGTTGTGAATTTGTTGATAAGACTCCAATAATGTCTAACGAGATCAAATACAATATATTTATTGTTGGATCTGTAAAAATATATTTATTTGGAATTCACCCCCCCCCCCCCCAGTTTATTTTTATGTCATAATGGTGTTTAAAGAAATTCGTGATTGAACATCTAGAAAGGAATATTCACCTAAAAATAAAAAGTTAAAAATCCCTATTGTTCCTATGTTTTGACTTTTATTAATAACATAATTTATTAAATTTAGATTTCGCATTTTTTATTTTATTATTGATTGTAATTAATTTGTTTTGTTTTTATTTCTGATGTATATATAGATTGTGACATTTGATGAATTTAGCATGTATAAACAGTTTAATCAAAATCTATCTACGAATTTTCCTCTTTTTTCTTTTGCAATATATATATGTATCATTAATATTAATCAAAAATTGAAAGAATGAATAGCAGATTGATTATCTTATGTAAAAATGCTCGTGTGTAAAAGTATAGGGGAGGGGTGTTTGTGTCTTACCAAGATATATACATTTTTTAAATATTATTTTCGAAATTTGCACTTAAAAGTAAAGTGAAAGATCTTAACCAATAATTCCGAGCAGATTTCAAATAAATTTCGCTTGGCAAATGCTGAACAGAATAAATAATTATGGTTTGAATGTAATTTTGCACGTTTTTATGACATAAAAGATTAATGGGATTATTATTGGAAAATTATATTAAAAATATTGAAAAGAATTATATGTTAGAAATTTTAATTAGCCTTTTTATGAATACATTTTTCTCATCAGTTTTTTTCTTCTCATTTAATTGCGATATTTTTTTTTAATAGTGCTAGATTAATTAGAAAGATCAAATATATTCGTTAAGTATGTTGTACTTTGTAAATTATATTCACCAAATGTTACTAATTTTATGTTTATTATAATAATATTTAAATATATATATTGATATTTTTTTAATGAAAAACTTTGAAGTTTTTAAAACAAATAAATACTTATAGATCCTGGTATTGATCAAAAATTTCTCCTTTTTGATTACACGTCCATCTATATATCTACTTACTCAACTGTCTATTTATCTGTCCGTCTGTTTATCTATCTATCTATTTATCTGTCTGCCTCTATCTATCTATTTGTCTATCTTTCCGCATGCCTTCCTATATATCTGTTGATCCATTTAGCTATCTATTTGTTAGTCTGTTTATCTATCTATTTACCTATCTACTTATCTGTTTGTTTTTATGCCTTAGTTCATTGATGTATCTTTCTAGTTCTCTACTCTTTTGTCCATTGATCTATCTTTCAGTAGTTATATATTAGTCCAATTGTGAGGTTTAACATTCTTATTAGTCTATTAATCCGGCAATAATTTTCTAATCTTGCGATCTCATAAAAAATAACATCTACATGAAGTTTCTGACATACTTAATCCATCAATTAAAGATTTATTTGGCATAAATGATGGCCTATAACTTTATTTACTGGAAATGATATAAACCTCTACAAACACATATTTACATTTTTTGTGAAAAATTTTCTACCACTATCTAAAGTCATGAAGATTTATTTTGATAAATTACCACCTATAACTTTCTTTCAGTGGAAATGAAACAAACACACGTTTACGTTTTTTGCTTTAGACAGAAAGAATATTAGAAGTGGTAACCAAATAAAATATATACATATATTTTAAAAAAGGATTAAACTTTATTGGTACAAAATGTTTTACAAGGTAAGTATTGATTTACATAAGATGATACAGTGTATTTTTGTCCATAGCTTTTCCAAAAATTGATCAACCTGTGACAACTCAGAGCATTAATCTATGAGATGATTAATTATTAAAAGTAAACCTAGATTACAATTAGGAATTATTTGTAAAGTCTAGAGTTCAAATATAAATAGCGTTTTATGAATACAATATTGAAAAATCCAATTTGGAGCAGATATGTTGAGGAATAGAAAAACATTTGAGATACTATAAAATATGGGCTAAGGCAATCTACTGTTCAGTTCTCCAGAATGGCCTCGAATATCCCCAGAAGAGAGCAATTCAGTATAATTTGGAAGACTTATGGAGAACTAGGAAAAAAACTAAGCTTTGAAATGTCTCTGCTAAAAAAACATTCTAATCCATCATGAAGGGCCACATGAACAGTAAAGGGCCAACCTTATCAATAATATTGGAAATAATATTAACAAGTAAGGTGAATCACTTGTAATTAAAACCATTAGGCTAAACTGCAGCTTACTTTGCAATAACACATGGATAAAACCATTTATAAGAATAATGTTAAAAAACCGCAAAAAAAAATAACGTTATTTCTCCTTTCCTATGAATGAGAAAATCAATGTCAGAAATGATCTGCATAGCACACTCATCCCAGCTCCCATATTCAACAGAAGTAGAATTTAGTCTCTCGGGGCCCCTCCTGACCATCAGACTCTCTCATCCACTCAGCAAAATTAAGTAAAATGAAGAATTTTCATTAAAATGCAATGGCTGCCACATAATTTGCACAGCAGCTTTATAAATGCTGAAATTGTTTTTACTTGTGATAACATGTTGACATAACTTGTATATGAAAGAGGGGTATGAAACTCCTCTTTTAAATAGGAATAGTTTTAGAAAAAAATAGTTCCCTAAACTAAGAAAAAAAACTAAAACAGGGAACCAGTAACAGAGTTAACTGGAGTCCTTGGCTCCCTCTAGTGGACTCTATCCTTCCAATTTACAAAATGTTGTTTCTTAGCATTATAGCAATGGACTGAAATTTTTTACCTAGAACAACTTTCAGTTTAAAATGGATTTTTTTTTTGACAATCCTGAGCAAAACACCAACATTGCTTGTCAATAATGTGGAAATAAAGTGTCATATCATGGCCATTTGCATCATCCTTAGTAATGGGAAGTTACCAAATTATAATCATTTAATTTTTGACAAAAAATACTATGCACATCCACTTTGGCAAGAATTAAAGTTGGATAGTAAATCATGTATTTATATTACATTTGCCAGATGATCACTTATTAATGCCAGCAATTTTATAGCATCACAACATAGTTTAAATCTAAAATTACCAGAAAAATTATTATATTGACTAATAACTTACTCCTCATTAGAATATTATCTATTGACTTACAAAATCAATTCAGTTCTTGTTTAGAAATTTGTAAATGAGTTTGATTCGGTATTTATATACACATTTGATTGTGCCTGTGATTTTCATTACAACTGGACTAATATGTAAGGGCTTATCTTTCTATCTATTACTCTATCACACCTATCTAAATACCCATTTACCTATCTATCATCTTTTTACATTTTTATGTGCAATTGAGTGATAGTTATTTATAAAATATTTCAATCATTAATTTTTGATACATCAAAGTTAAAATAATATTGGGTTTTAAAATATTAAAAATTGCAAGATTGTTTTGTAATTTTTTTAATCGTGTTAAACTACAAACATATTGCAATAATTTTGAAACTTACTTTTCATTTTAACATCTCATAAATTAAATTTCGTTTTTATCCTTATACGGGTAAATATTTAATTGAAATGTGATATTTTGATCTGGCACTAATTAGAAAAGAAAATCAAATAGTGTTATACAACCAATTTATTATTATCAAATGCCCAGCAAGCTTTCATGCAATGGCATAGTGTCCGAATCTGGTCTATATGGTCATTGGATAGATTCCATAATTAGAACTGCTGGTGCTTGAATTTCTTATGAATTCCTTTGCCATTCATTTATTTATTGGTTTATTTTTATTGAATAACTGAAAGTTTTCAATGGCATTTGAAATAATTCTATAAATTACTATGCCAAAAAAAAAGAAGATCCAGCATGTATCCATTGAGGAACTGTGAAGGAACATTCATTTTGGTCTTGCAAATCCATTGCAAAGAATGAAAATTTTAATGAATTTTCTTTCTTACTTTATTCTCCAGATAAAAGCAGTACATAATCCAGATGCATTGTCTATCCATCCATTATCTCCCCTCTTTCAAAAGATTTTCAGTTTGCCTGAAAATTCAAAGCTATCTAAATACACTTCCAAAAAATTTGCACTTATGTTTCTGGTACAGAAAGCCTGTGTACTAAAGTTAGCTTCAAGATGCACATGTGCATTCGTCTCAGGTTTAGAATCTTCACCTAATGTTCATTTATTACTCATGCTTAAAATAGATGACTCTGAAGTATAATAAAAAGAACTGCCAGAAGAAAATCATATGATGGGGTATTGATTAAAAACGTTTTTCTATCAGAAAAACGCCCCATTTTTAATCTTGTTTTCAAAAATTATGTCCATATGCTTTTCTGTGATTAGCTTAATCTTCAAAATTATTGCAATGGATTATTCTTAGATCTTTCATTGTATAAATGTATATTGATTTCAGTAATAATCTTCACCAACCCAGCTTACTTTATTGTTGTATATGATAAAATACACAACTTAAATATTATCTGAAACACTAATCTTCTACTTTGTATGATTAATTAATATATTTAACTTCACAGAATAGGAAAAATTATATAAGCAAAGACTCTTAATCTTTGAAAACAAAAGTGTATGGCATAACTAGAAACATTTTTTGTGTGAAATAACAAGGTGTCGAGGCTATTTGCATGTAACAAGTATAAAAACCATTTAACATCACATGATCACTATTTCTTATGGTTGATCATAACTATTATTAATACAGGAAAAACTCTCCATACAGTAGTGCCTCTCAGTGCAAGCCAGAGTAATCAATGAATGGCAGAAGGCTTGTGCAGAAAATTCCTATCTAGTGTCTACTCATCCAATATCTCCAGACTAGGTGCAGTGCTCTCAGATCCAAAGCTCCTCACTGATGAAAGCCACAAACTAGAAACTAGTCAAGAAATATTGGATGAGTAGGCACTAGATAGGGATTTTATACACAAGCCTTCTGGTATCCATTGATTACTCTGGCTTGCACTGAATGGCACTACTGTATGGAAAGTTTTGCCGGTTTTAAGAATAAAAAGTATGAATGAAAACATCACACTTTTTTTAATTGTATAATGATATGCAAAATAGAAATACAGAATCATGGCTTTGTTGCATAAAATATACAGTTAGTTAGTATAATCAATTATTACATATAAATTGCTTTGAGTAGGGAATGTTGTATATTAATATAAAATTTACTTCAAAATTGATCTTAAAGACAAGTTCATTTTAAGTGTATCTTGATTTTTGAGTACGTATGTGTATGTTAACTTAGTGAAAACAAGTAGTATGTCTAATTTGTTTTCACTGGGAAGGAAGATGTTATACATTCACCTAAAGTTTACATTAAAATTGGGCACCTCCAACAAGTAAAAATTTCTTAAAAATAGACTTAATAAAAACATCTAGAATTAGTAATTTGCTTTCAGTGGGGAAAAGAGATGTTACAAACTGACCCAATTTAATTTAAAATTGGGAATAGAATATTTCTTAAAAACAGAATCATTTTTTATCTAGAAATTCTAAATTTGAATGTATCATAATGATGTGTGTATTGTATTTTAAGTTCACTGCTTCAGAATAAGTGGAGTAGAAATCAAAATTATAATGCTTATCACTATAAACATCTCAATTTTAAGATTATGTATACATAAATTATTTTTGTCTACTCTTAAAAATCAACAAAATGTATTATTTTTAGAGATTATTTTTGTCCAGTGGTCATATGAATGGTTGGTCTGTATATCATTTATAAATAATGATTTTCAACTTATCAAACCCTGCACAATTGTGATATTTAGAAATTCTACAGTGTTATACTGTCATTACTCTGCAATACATTATCATTGTAAACAATTTAGACAACTTTTCAAAAGTATTTGAATGTATAGGTACAATAACGTTCATAAATACTCTACAAATAAATGACAAATATCTTATATTTTCTTCTTTCAATGTGTTTAGATGTTTATAATACAATAATCTTGTTTTTAGTTCACCCACTAATGTTGATAACTTGAAGATTATGGCTACATTTTTATATCACCCAAAAAATAAAGATTATTGCTCAACTAATATAGCTATATAAATTACCTTTATGATGTCAACAGACTGTACAGTTGACTGTCAGAAGAAATCTATTTTAGCAAACAAAATAAAGAAAAACCATAATTTTAGAGAGAAATACTTTACTAACAGAAAATGTGTATTTTAAAATTGGAATGTTCTTAATGAATTTAATACAGGAAGCTAAATCATCAATAAGCAAGATGTAACATGTGTTTATGCAAAAACAGAGAGGCAACATTATTTAACAGAAACATTATTCGCAGTTGATATTTTTACTTTTCAGAAACATTATGATAAATTTGAATTAGAACATGCAAATCATTATAAAATATTAACATAATTTGAAGATGGTTGATATTTATATGAAATCAATAGAAAAATAACTGACCCCCTATTAAGAACTGCAATAAAGCAGCAATTGACCAGAACAATTTCTACTGAGACAAGACAATTTATGAAGAAAAGAGAGAATATAAAATTATATAAAATTGCTTCATTAATATCTAGAATTTTGTAAAATAATATAAAAGAAAGTTAATAAATATATAAGAAAATAAAATTGCGAATTAGCAAGGAAAGCTATAGGAGAGAGCAAAAGTATTAAGAGCTTAAAACAACATCTTGCTTTGGTATATTAAAAAAAGAAGTGACATCATGAAATGTATGGAAACATTTTATCAAAGATTACATAGCAATAAAGAATAAAAAAAGTATCCTTTACAATTACTACATCTCAATTGACCAGGATTTTAAATGATGAACTGAGACATGCAATTAAATCTATGAAGATAGGAAAATCTCCCAGTAATGATCAAGCTATAATTGATATCTTAAAAAAAAACAGGTAAAGCAAAAAAATGTTGCAAAATTATATACAAATATCTAAGTGATAAACATGTTCCAGATGATTAGGAGAATACATTAGTAAAATTATATTTTAAAAAGATAATAAAAAAGATATAATAAACACCTCCACACTTCCCCAATTCTTTTCAAATTCGTATAAATAAAGATATAATAAAATACAAATGATCCCAAGATGCATTTCATGCTGAACCAGCACTCATCAGTTGACCCAGGTCATTATCTGTCATATATATCTCTATTATATGCAAAGTATTTATCTAGAGTAAATTGTTACATTTTCATTCATCATTGTGAAACTCCCTCCACTCACAACTTTGATGCCATCCATTTCAGATAAATACACTAATGATTATTACTAATCATTTTCGAAACTAGAGATTATCTCTAGCACAGATACAAACTTTAAACCTCAGTTAAAGATATTATCAATAAAAAAGATATTAAAAATAATAGGATTATTAGTTGTTTATCAGTTCTTCACAAAAATTTTATCAAAATAATTGCAATTTGTCTACAACAAACATTGGATTTTAACCAACCAAAAAAAAAAAAAAACAATCTGGATTTAAAAGTGTTTTTAGTAGAGTGGATCGCATACAAGTATTGAGAGAAATTATAGATAGGACCAAATGAATATGAGATCCAGAGAAAGTAGACATATCATGGAAAGCTATAAGATTCAAAGTACATTTTGTTAATTCCAACATATTTCAAATATCCAAACTATCTTTTCATTCAGCAGATATTTGATCTATATAAAGTTATAAGTGCAAACACTAATTGTTAACCACAATGATGCAAAGTAGATATGCTTTCATTTAGTAAGTAATCAATTCATAAAACATTACAAGGGGACAAATGATAGTTTCATTCATGATAATGCTATGGAAATTGAACCATTTTTTTATCTGGTGTGTAAACTATTCACATGCTTATAAAATTATATTAGCAGATGACCATAATCTTTGTGTACATTTTTCTGTTGGTAACATTTAGATCTCATCATTGAAAAGTAGGTAATATTCATTTTTAAAGCAAAGAAACATTCTGTTTGTTTATAACGCAATGAATCGTTTTCAACTTCACATTTTTATAATAAATTGTCACTCCTCACAAATCCTTGACACACTGTACAGTTTCTGGGTAAATATTGTTGCTTTTGATTCCATTATTTTGTACAGTTAACTATATACTTTTAAAATAATTAAAAAGAAAATCATGTAAAGAAATTTAGATGTTCTCATGTTGAAGCTAAAACAAGAGAGAGTTTTTTCTTTTCAGCTCTATTTATAATTTTGCCGTTGGTGTCAAAATATCACAATACCTTTTATTCGTTCTTTAATTAATTCTAACCAGTGTCTCTCAAATAAATTTTTTATTATATACAACAAACATTGATGTTTTTAAACAATTTATAATACATTTGTACTATACTACACTGGAAAAATATTTTTACATATATATTTTTCCAGTACAATACCATACAAATAAAATAACAAATATATTTGAAACATTAAAACATTCAAATGGATTGTTTGTAATGTATTATTGTGACTGCAGTAATGAAAATACATATAATAATAAAATAATAATTTTATCCAAACTATATGCTTTATTATTCACCTATCCATTTTAAAATGAATGAAGTCAATTCACAATATTATACAATACAAATAATAATAATAAACATTTTTTTCATCAATACTATCATTGTCATAGCAACACAGTTCAATGCTTCATAAATTAAGATATCCATCATCAAAATTAAACAAGAAAGAAAAAAAAATTATGACTGACATTTTTAACACATACTGGAACTCATCTCAAACTTCAGTAGGTACAATATAAATATATTGTAACTGTAAATAATTGTCAAGCATTGGTGGTCGAGAGGTCAGTGATAGTTGCTTTACAAGCAGTTGTTCTGAGTTAGCGGGTTCACTTCCCGGCTGATGCTATGACACATGAGAAAAAAACTGTAAATAATTGATAAATACAGAAATACAGAAATCACAATCATTAATGTAATTTGTACTCAAAGAGCATTTTAGTGAATCCAAACTACATTCAATAATTAAATATTGCAAATGATAACTTTAAATTTAGCTATAGTATACTATGACTAAGTCGATATTTATATTCTAAATAATTATTTTCATGTATATACATATAATGTAAAATGCTAATTTCTTCAAAAGCATTCCAAAGACATTATGGCACAGTATGTACTCTATCCATTCTTCAAAATAACGAAATGTTTATTAAAATATCTCAAGATAAATATAAACTAAGAATATGTGTTATTAAAATTACAATTAATATGCGACCAATAATGAAATGATAAGTGATATAATTTTAAAAAAATATGAACGTCAAATTTAATTAATAAATAAATTCATATTTTACTTACATTAATAAAATTAAAAGCACGAGAAGCGCTTGAGAGAGAAGCTATAGAGATTCAAAAATTATTAAACGCTAAGCGCTTTTGAAACCATTTGCCCACAAAAAATATATAACAATGTTATTAATTTAGCATATAATTGGTTATATTTATTATTTCCAGCTTCTTACAGGTAACATTAAATAATTTCAATATTTTTTTTTGTGGAGGCTGCATTTTTAAGTACAACATCTTCTATATTTATTTTTACATAAATAATAACAAATGTTATTTGTTATTATTAAGCCTAAACTTGCTTATGGAATAAAATGTTCAAATAAAATCATGAAAATGTTTTCTCGAATGAGTGATTCAAATAATTTAAACTTAACATCTCTAAATATTACTCTTACTGAAATCTTAAATATATTTTGATAAATACAATTCTTCAAAATAGTATGGTAGCAATTCTACATGTCAGTGTCAATTTATCCAGTGGCATAACTACATATATTTATATGTTACCATAAATAAGAGGAATGCTTCATCTCTTAGATTATATATCTATATACTATGATGAAAGATAAATAGCTACTATTTATAAGCATAAATGTCATCTATATAAGTTTAGATGTACATCATCTCTAATATTTCACTAAGGAATGACGATTACTCACCAAATTGACTTCACCCTTGAAAACATATAAATACTAAAAGTAAGTTATCCTAAAATAAAAAATTTTTAAATCTACATAATCTTTATTAACTGAATTTCATTCAAGAGGGTTACAAAATGTCCAAACACTCAAAAGTTGAATTTAAATTTCATTCATACAAGGTGATATAATTGTATAATTATTAAATAAACTTAGATACCTGTTATTGATACTGGCATTCCCTTAGAGAACATGATGAAGTATACTTTCATAATAAATAATAGTAGTAAAATAAATATAAAAAAATATATTATATAAATTTAGCATTTTTTAAAAAGATACATTAATTTTACAGATTTTTTTTTTTCTTTAAAAAATAAAGTTCATATGTATTTTTGAATGTTTGTCTCATGGTGATATGAAACAAAACATCTAGGAAACCATGAAGATTATAAAAGAGAATCCATTAGCACTTAGAGGTGAATTTTAAATGTTCTTTCTGTTTATTGTGTATAATAGTTGTTTACTAGTAATTGTAGAATCAGGTATAATACCAATTAGCAGTTTTTTGATATCTTTAGTAAATATAGAGGATTTGAACCCAGACTTTCAAGCAACCTTCAACTATTCACACTATCTCATACTGTTGATACACATGAAGCACACACATAGAAAAGATAAATAATCACCAATATATGTATTTTGTGCTGAACTAGCACTCATTATTATCTCCCACACATACTTATAATTAGCACTCAGTTTATTTTAAGATAGCAAATCTTTATACTTTAATGGACAGGCATCAATCTACTCCAACCTCCAACTCTTCTGCCATCTAGACCATTGAAAATCTGATGATAGAATGCCCAAATCCCATGCTTATGCCAATATTGTTATGCCCATGTTGACCTCAAGTCACTCTGACCCCTTACATATAGGACAGTATCCATTTAAATACATAGAAGAGGGGTAGGCAGAATGCAGGCTTAATGTGTAAGATTTGAAATAGGGGCATTTTTATACCTGGAACTTAATTGTAAATATAGGGGATTTGAACTCAGACTTTCAAGCAACCTTCAACTATTCACACTCTCACATACTACTGATACACATGACCACATAATGTAGAAAAGATAAATAATCACCAATATATATATATATTATCCTGAACCAGCACTCATCAGTTGGTCCAGATTATCATCTTCCACCCACATATATAATCAGTGCTCAGTTTATATTAAGATAGATAAATTCTAAAGCAATTAACTTTTTTTAAGAATTTTTTTTGGGGAAGCTTGGTAGATTATTTTTGCATATATGATTCCTATATCTTTTATCATGCCAGATGGAAAATTGGAAGAGCAGATCAAAAGTTAGTGAATCTCTAACAAATTCAGACTTAAGCCACCCATATTTATTAATTGCTTACACGTAGTGAAGGTTTATAAAATATAAGTAGAAGTAAGCAATAACAGTTAGTAAGTAGTAGCAAATAGCAGTTGATAATTTTGAACATTTTTGTACCTATTTGCTCCTTCGAATTAATGTAGCCATTTTCATGGGATTTTTTGAACATGGTCTAAAACTCCAGACTTTATGTTTATGTTGCATTGTTTTAATTTAAAGAGAAACTCACACACATAATATTAATTTTCAAATGAGGGATTACTTTTAGATGCCCACTGAAAATAAAACACAAAATATTTACATTTAATAATAAAAAGTAAAATAAAATAATCTTAAATAAATTATATAAAGAAAATTAATAAGCATTTCTCCATTCATTTAAATATTCATGCACACACATCATATTGCTACTGCTATTGCTACTGCTGCTACTGCTACTACTATTACTACTACTACTACTATTACTACTACTACTTTTACTACTACTACTACTATTACTACTATTACTACTACTACTACTACTACTATTACTACTACTACTACTACTTCTACTCCTACTACTACTACTACTACTACTACTACTATTACTACTACTACTACTACTACTACTACTACTTTTACTATTATTACTACTATTATTATTACTACTATTACTACTACTACTTCTACTACTACTACTACTACTACTACTACTATTGTTATTATAATAACTAAGTGACTATTAATATTACACTTATTAAATTTCAGTCTATTGTATCATTCACTTAATTATTGTATTTTAATAGATAGGGTACGAGCACAGACTTTCACATGACCCACCACTCTCCACACTATCTCATAACACTGATACACCTGAACACAATATGTCGAAAAGATAAATAATCACCAATATACGTATTTCATGCTAAACCTGCAATCATCAGTTGGTCCAGATTACAATCTCTACACATATATGCTACAAGTGCTCAGATATATATTAAGATAGCAAATCCTTTCACTTTAATCTCGGCCTAAGGGTGGCCTTTGAGCGTTCCACCATCAGATTTTCAATTGGATGGACAGTTGAAGAGTTGGAGGGTGGAGTACATTGAAGCCTGTCCATTAAAGTGGAAGGATTTGCTATCTTAATATATATCTGAGCACTTGTAGCATATATGTGTAGAGCTGGTAATCTGGACCAACTGATGATTGCTGGTTTAGCATGAAATACATATATTGGTGATTATTTATCTTTTCGACATATGTGTGTTCAGGTGTATCAGTATTATGAGATAGTGTGGAGAGTGGTGGGTCATGTGAAAGTCTGTGCTCATACCCTGTCTATTATATATATAGACACAAGTATATATAAGCCTGTGTATTTCATCTATTATTGTATTTTAGTTGTTCATGTAAAAATATTTAAATGTAAAACAAGATATTAACTTTAAATGAATCAATTACAAATATTTAATTTGAAGTAATTCTTCCTGCAAATAAATAAAATTGCTACATTATATTTTTTAAACTATAAATAAAGTTGCTATATTATGTTTTTTTAAATTATGAACACAGTATTATTGCAACATCAATAATTTTTATAAGTAAGTATTAGTACCTTTTACTTCTAGATTAACCCTATATCAACCAAATATTTTTTATTAAATTGCATACCTTTGAAAGTTTATACCAAATCTAATCATCACAATATATAGATACAATTATGATCTATTGATATATGTATTGTATATATCTGCAAGGTCATTTCTTTGAATGACTGTGATGTAATAGTTGATTCATCGGCATAATCAAGGATTTTATGGATATGAAACTTACAATTTATTTATATATCTGAAGATTTATAAATATTTTATTAAGTAATGGCATTAAACTCAGTCAACTAAATTTCATGTAAGTA
Source organism: Epiperipatus broadwayi (assembly GCA_028023455.1). NCBI lineage: Eukaryota > Metazoa > Onychophora > Udeonychophora > Euonychophora > Peripatidae > Epiperipatus > Epiperipatus broadwayi. The sequence goes on from JAQFVV010000853.1 coordinate 137,862, forward strand.
GTCAATGGATGGTCATACTGCTATTCTTATCTAGAGAATAAAACAGAAAAGGAAAAGCTTTAAGATACACATATGTAAACATAACCTAATATCTAAAATTATTCAGCTGTGACATCTAGTTTAAAAAGTCTAAATTAGAAATAGATTTAAAATGGAACAATTTTTGACTTACTACTAAGATTTTGAACAAATTGTTACTTAGAACACTGCAAATGATGGCAGCAAACATAATCAAGTGAAGATGTGGCTACAACACTTATTGATAAGCTTTATATTTTATTTACAAAGCAGAATTAATTACTAATTATTTTAATAACTTTGTAAATCTCATTATTCATTATATAGGAAATTCATATATATATATTGTGCACTGGCATTCATACAAATAATTTAAATTAATTGAATAAATGACTGGCTATTACACAAACAATCAAAAAATTCTTCTAACCTTAAAGCATCACAGGTAGAGATAGTTAATCTCTATACAACAAATATATTTGCAATATCATTTCTTTATACTTTAATGGACAGGCTTCTATCCACTTCACGTTCCAACTCTTCAACCATCCATCCAATTGAAAATCTGATGATGGAATGCTCAAAGGCCACACAGGCTGAGATTCTTGTCACACCCATGTTGACCGAAAGTCAATCTGACTCCTCATGTACAGGACATAATCCATTTAATATATATACAAAGGATGGGCAGACATACCATTTCTTTGAAAGACTGTGACGTAATTGTTGAGTTTTCACCACAATTGAGAGTTTTATTGGTGTGAAACTTACAATTAACTTATGTATCTAAAGATTTATACATTTATGTATCTAAAGATTTATAAGCATTTTGTCTAGGTAGTATCACTAAAGTCAACTATCTAATTGTCAGATAAATAGTCAATAAATAAAATGATGCTATTCTTAATTAGAAAATAAAACAAAAAGAGCAAATCTTTAAAAATACTCATAAAACTGGAGTTAACTAATCTTATGAATACCTTCTTATTTACCATTTTGCAGATAAATGGTAGAGAGGTCTTGAAAGATAATTTGTTGATCTCATTAAATATTCTCAAGAAAAAAATCTTTCTAAAATTCTCTATATATTTTTTTATATGTGTAGGTATTCATCTATAGCTAGCATACACTTTTTTTTTTTTAATATTTCAGTGTTTCTTTTACTTTTTTCGTTTATTTAAAAACACATTACAAAAGACTTATATATATAAAAGAAAAACTGTATTTGTGTTTTTAACATCTCTAGAGACAAAACTGTTCTCTTTACATTCTTATATACTTCAAAGTATTTTCCAGTATGGCTACAGTAAGAAGTCCAGCTGTCTGAAGATTTATATTTAAAACAGAAAGTCACTGAATGATTCTCGACTTAAAAAAGAAAATATTTTTTCTTCTTTTTATTCTATTGATTATTTTAAATAATAGTTGAAATTCTTTAACATCGCAAAAGAAAAGACGTCGAAGTAAAATATTCTTAGGCAGAGAATCTTATGTTTTATTTATTTAATTTTGATTGCGAAATATAACTAACTATTCTTTTATCTTAACTCTCAATTTCAGTTTAAAAATATGGTCTATTTATATTTTAAAAAATTATAAGCAATAATATATACTTGTGCTTATATAAATATAGTATAGATATAATAAACATCTCCATACTTCCCCATTCTTTTTAAATTCATATAAATAAAGATATAATAAAAGACAAATGAACCCCAAGATGCATTTCGCGCTGAACCAGCACTCATCAGTTGGCCCAGGTCACTATCTCTCATATATATCTCTATTATATGCAAAGTATTTATCTAGAATAAATTGTTACATTTTCATTTACCATCGTCAAACTCCCTCCACTCACAACTTTGACGCCATCCATTTCAGATAAATATACTAATGATTATAAATATAGTAATATTAACATTGAATCTCGTTTATTTTTGTTTTGTTTATAATAATTATACAAAGCAAAATATAAAATGCTGAAAGTTGAAACGATAGATATGCATTTACTTTTAACTAGCATTACAAAAAATATATATACACATCACGTCCACTCGCATTCATTTGGTTCTTTAAGAAATAAAATAATTGGACAATAATCAATGCAGTCAAAGCCTCAAAATTTTTAACATTTTTTTAAAATTACAATAGCATTTTTTTTAATAACGTATATTTAAAAAAACTTAACCATCTGATGATTTATCAATCTTAGAGATAATAATTTTAAACATTTTATATTTTAAAATTTTAATTAAGAAATAAAATACATTTAATCTTATTTAGAATCGTTACTAAATGATATTTTCAGATTACTCTCCTGGTCGTGATTGTAAAACTAATCTTTAATAGCCTACACCAGGTAAAGGTCTTTTTGCATTTATTTACAGACGAGTAGTATATATATAAAAAAACAATTTTGACCTGGTATTCAGCTTCGATTTTTATTCCTTGTTTTTTCTTCTGGCTAAAAATATTTAGATAAGGATTTACCAAACAATGTTTGTAAGTTTGTGTTTAGGTATTGATTTGTAGTTTACAGTGCAAGACAGAGTAATCAATGGATGCAGGAAGTTTTGTGCATTGAGTGGCGCTACTGTATGGAGAGTTTTGCCTATGTGTGAACATCTTGTGTAAGCCTAAAGAATGGCGATCATTTGAAGTATAATAGGATTGTCTATACAATCTATTATTAAATGTTATTTTTTTTTAGCAAAAAAAAAACTTTATTTAAACTTTTCAAATGTATGTAAAAAAGTTTAAATTAAATTTGAATTTTTTTCAAGTCATTTAACAATAAAAAGCTAAGTGATGGAAATTGTCCAACATATCATTACAAATAATAATTAGATGCAATTATGCATAGAGTGCAAAGGCATTACTTGTATACAATTTTAATTTTTCTTGGAAATTCTGATAAAACCTCTCAAATTTACCAGATTCAAATTCTAGATTGTAATTATGATAGATGAAGTCTATGAAATTATATCCGATTCTAAATATGCAGATATTGTCTTTTCTATATATATGACTAAAATAAAACTCTAATCACATGGGTTATTTTTACATAACAACAGAAAATTCACTCATTTTAATTAGAACACTTATCTGTTTAAATTTATTTATGTATATTTCTATTTGCATTAATTTATTTAATATTTACTAAGGCAATATATAATGTATAATAGGAATTAAACAAAGGCAAAACTCCCCATACAGTAGTGCCACCCTGTGCCAAACAGAGTAAACAACAAATTATGTGCTAGTATAAAGATGGTGATCATGTGATGTTTGATAATAGGAATTGTGGACTTAATCAGTGAAGTATTGAATAGCTTCATGCTCTCAGATCTAACCACTTCAGCTTCACCTATTTATATAGAAAGTAGGTTGAAGTAAAGAGGTTCCCCTCTTTTCTTCCAATGCGCAAGCTTGTGGTTAAGACCTGTAGAAGTCCCTACCTTTGCATGCATTAAATGAATTTATAATTAATTTATTTAATTATATAGAAATATAAAAATTGTAAATTTTGTTTATGACTGTGTATATTTTCCATCAATAGATACTACTGATATGTAATACCATAATAAATTATCACATGCCTAAATTTCATAGAATTTTTTTAATTGAACCCGAGTCCTTCTTAGTACTTGCCTAGGTATGACTGTATTTTTCAAACATCAAATTAGTTTGAATTATGTTAACACAGTGTAAATTCTGTGGTACTACTTGTAGTTTAGCGGTAGTCTAAACATAAGTATTTTTTTTTTTATCTGTGGTTACTTTTCCCTACTTTTTAAACAAACATTATAATACTTATTGTAAATAATGCTTACAATAATAAAAATTAAATGTATTTATTATAAAAATATTATTTTTTTACTAAAAGTAAATAATCAATACTTCTCAGTTAAACAAAAATAATTTCATTATTCCATTGTTTGTGACCTATGGTTGTTTTAATCTAACTATCAAACATCACATGATCACTATTCTTTATGCTTACCCAAGCTGTTTTTCATAGAGGCAAAAACTCTCCATACAGTAGCACCAGTCAATGGAAGCCAGAGTATCACTTACTCTGGCTTGCACTGAGTGGTGCTACTGCATGGAGGGTTTGTGTCTCTGTGGTTGTTTTATTTATTATATAGGCTTCAATCTACTTCAACCTCCAACTCTTCAGCCATCCATACCATTGATAATCTGATGATAGAATTCTGTCTATTAAAGTGTAACGATTTGCTATCTTAATATATGGGAGATGGTAATCTGGACCAACTGATGAGTGCTGTTTAAGAATGAAATATCTACATTAGTGATTATCTTTTTTGCATGTGTGGTCATGTATATCAATAGTATGAGATAGTGTGGATAGTGAGTGAAGTGGCTTGATGGTCTGAGTTCAAATTTCCTATATTTATGACTAGGCTTCAGGTTTAAGAGTGCTTGGTATTTCAAATCTTACATATTAAGCCTGCATTCTGCTCATTCCTCTATGTACAGTCTCATTTTATGCGATAGATAGGTTCCTCAGAAAACGCGCACAAAAGAAATTGCACAAAAATAGACTTAACTTACCTTGAAAAATGGGGATAGGGAGTTGTAATTTTCAGAAATCGCATAAAAGCAAAGCAAGAAGGAAAAATTACTTTAAAATTCGCATTAAAAAAATAAGGGAATAAAGCATGACTAATAAAATATTTCAAATATTTGAAAAAAAATAATACAAGACAAACTTTTTTTACTTTTTTTATTAACTACAGTATTTAATTTTACATTTTTTCACATATATTTTAATCATTAGCGGTTATTTGGCTATTTGACAATATGCGTTCGTTTGTGAAATGTTAAGAAATCAGATTTGTCATGTGACATACAACTAGTGCCACTTTCAGTCTTGAGATGTGTTAATTGTTTTTTGTTTCTATATTTAAAAAATAAGATCGTAATCAAAACAAAAAGATTATAGATTATCATTAGAAAGATCCCTGATTATTTTCAGTTTATAAAATCAATAAAATCTTTGTTATTATTTATTTTAAAAATCTAAAAAATTATTTATTTCTGTTATAATTAATAAAATACATTTTAAAAGTTTAAAATTTTTGAATATTTATTGTGATATTTTTATATGTAAATATAAATCTATTATTACTATTTATTCATTAGTATAAGTAGATTATTTACATAGAAGCTAAGATAGCTTCCGGCCATATTCACATTAGCTGCTAATATAACGTTATATTTTTGAAGAAAAAAAAGTATTTCAAGTCAAAATAAGTTATTAATAATTTAAATTGCTTGATATCTAATAAATATAGGGAAATATGAAAGATATTAAAAAGAAACATGAATCGCATAACTTCAAAATTGCATTAAAATAATCCGCATAAAACGAGACCCAGGTGTATTATAATGAATACTGTCCTATATGTGAGGTGTCAGATTGACTTCAGGTCAACAAGGGTATGACAACAATATTGGCATCAGTATGGGATTTGGGAATGCTATCATCAGATTTTCAATGGTATGGATGGCTGAAGAGTTGGAGATTGGAGTAGGTTGAAGCCTGTCCATTATAGTGTAGGGATTTGCTGTCTTGATATAAACTGACCACTGATTATATATATGTGGGAGATGGTAATCTGGACCAACTGATGAGTGCTGATTTAGCATGAAATATGTATATTGGTGATTATTTATTTATCTGCATCTGCATGTGTGGTCATGTGTATCAGTAGTATGAGATAGTATGGATAGTGAGTGAAGTGGCTTGAAGGTCTGAGTTTAAATCCCTATATTTACAATTAGGCACCAGGTTTAAGAGTGCCTGGTATTTAAATCTTATTAACATATATAAATAGAAAAATAATTATGTAAGTAGATAGATAGATGTCTTTAGTGGAAACCAAGTCAGGTAATAAAAAAATAAAGTTTCAATAAAAGCTAGTGATATCATTAATCAGTTTTGGTGGATTTCTTTTAAGATTTATTTAATGTTTTATCTTAAAAATAAACTAAGAATTTATTAAAATTGCAGTAGAATATCAATCAAAATTATGAGAACTTTTCATATTTCAAGTTGTAGTTAACTAATATAAATTATGTGTATAATCTGTATATAAAATGTGCCTATAATATATATGTGATAATACAATTTTAATAAAATGAAAGATTAATCTAATATCAATTTTACTACTTTATTTTGTATTTGAAATTATAAATATAAACAAAGGGAGTAAATCACTCTACCTCAGGCTATAAATTAAAAGCACTGTAAATGTTGAACAAAGAACCAAGAAGGGATTTATTCTATTCATGATTTTTTGTTCAACATTTAAAGTGCTTAAAGTCATACAGTAGGGAAGGGTGATTAACTCTTTTTGCTTACATATACATTGAGCTATGTTTAATTTAAAGTTTGCATATTAATTATAAATTTAATAAATTCTAAATTTATTGCAGTCCTATTATTTAATAAAAAGTTCTTAGATTCTTAAGATGAATTAAAGAGAAATGTTGCATAACCCTAGCTGAAATTTTTATATAATAAAGCTATGGGGCATTTAATATATATATATATATGACTTAAAGGTTTCTATGGATTGTTATTATAATAATGAATAGAAATAAGTAGATAATATTCATTAAACAAAGATAAACTTTGACCTTTGATGTTATTAAGAAATTATCAATTACTATTAATTATCAATTCTTGAGTTCAAACTTGTATTGGGGGTCTTTTGTTGAAGACCCCCAACAGAAGAGCTATTATAGGTTTATGAGAGAAACTTGCTCGGCCTCAGAAATTGTTAATTGATGATTTCTTGATAATAGTCAAAGTCTGTCTGTATTTAATGGATATTATCTCCTCATTTCTATTCATTATTACATATAAATATATACCAGACATCCATGTGATTAAGAAGTGCCTTTGTGCAAGGTAAATTTTTTCCCCTCATTGCACTTTCACAGGAAAAACTTGAAAATATAGTTTTAATCATTTAGCATGTTCCATAAATATCTTACATGTTTTATTCATTTATTTCTATAAAATAAACATGGAGAATAAAAAATATGCTAAAATAAAACTCATTAATTAGACTTGCCATTTCATCTTTATTCAAAATCTTTCCATTAAAATCTTTTTAAATAAATCAGTTTACAAGTAAAATTAAAATAATAGTAATGAAAACATTGCACTGCTCCCCATCTCTTCTTAGGCTTCTCCGATATTATGTAAGTAATTATATAATATATATGTTACCTGGTTATTAAAAATATTATGTACTCCAGAATATGATTCCTTGAAGCTCCATCATTCATAGCAAAGAGCAAAGTGAGCTTGGCACCTGAATTATTTCCATTACTCTTTCTTAATTAATATTTAGATCAACTTCAACCAACAAGTTAGTAATTCATTAAAAGCAGATGTTTGTTTGAAATCCCATTAAAAATTTCTCATGCATAAACTTATTCATGTTTCCTAGTAACAAAATTATAAACCTTCAATAATAATATATTTAGATTAACAGTACTATTTAATTTTTATCTCTCAACAACTATAATTTATTATTATATATAGTTCGATAGTTTAAATTTTCTTACATTGTTTATATTTTATTAAGAACACCAAACTAAGTCAATTTAAATAACACAGCTGATATAACTCTTATATTCCATTAACACTTCCTTATTAAAAATAAAGTTCTTTGATTTCCATATTCATTCATTATTTTTAAATCAGAATCTAACTGTCTCAAAACTTGTTTACATTTTATTAAGAAAGCAATAAACCTCTGGTTTATAGATGTGTAAATAGATTTTTTATTACAGTAAAAATATTTTCACTTGTTTTCATTCAATAATAAAAATTTCACATGAAATTTATTAAGAATTAAATAATTTAGCATGCAATAATATCTTTTTAAAAATTGCTTTTTACTCATTCTGTTTTTCTTAGATTTTAAATATAGTGTGGATTATGGATCAATTGGGAGTTTTTAGCTAAAAACACATTCAAGAAAAAGCTGTTTAGTAAAATGTGTAAAATAATAATACATCTAAAAAACAGATATCATTATTAAAAATAGAAAAGCTCAACTCTCCATGCCATCTTATATTGTTGACCCACCTGATCACACACATGTTGAAAAGATAAATAATTACCAATATATATATATATTATGCTAAACCAGGAACCATCAGTTGGTCCAGATTATCATCTCCACACATATATACAATCAGTGTTCAGCTTACATGGGCTTTGAACATTCCATCATTACATTTTCAATGAAATGGATGGCTGAAGAGTTGTGAGTTGAAGTTGTTTGAAGCTTGTCCATTAAAGTTTGAAGATTGGCTATCTTAATATAAAGCTGAGCACTGATTGTATATATATATGTGGAGATAATAATCTGGACCAACTAATGATTTCTGGTTTAGCATGAAATATGTATATTGGTGATTATTTATCTTTTCAACATGTGTGTGATCAGGTGGGTCAGCAATATGAGATGGCATGGAGAATTGAGGGTCATGTGAAAGTCTGAGTTCGAATCACCTATATAAAAAACTATTTAGTAAAAGTGTAAAAATATTATTTGGGATAATAATAATAACAACAAAAAAGAGCAAGATAACACCCTCAAAAAAGTGTTAGCACAACACAGCATCAACCCAGACCTGACATTTCAGAGGGGTATTCTACTAGTACTTCCAAGTTTAAAAATTGTAAAACATTATTGATAAAGATAATTTCAGCATAAGCAGAATTATTATAATTATGAATCAATATATTTAAAATAAGTTTCATTTTAAGTCAATTATTAATAATAATATATTATTATTATTTATAGTGCTGAAAAGGCATCATCTTGTTCAGTTTTGTGCAATAGTAGAGTACTATATATATGAAATATATTTCAAGGCTAGAGCAACTGCCACAATAAGTTTAAATAAAGGAATTTCTCTCATAATTTACATAATAAATATTTACAATCAGAATATGATTCTATCAGTAAAGTGATTTGCAAATCTAAACATTTATATATAAGTTTTATTAATTACCATGGCAAAATGGCATCAGTCTATTCAGTTTATTGTAATGATAAGAGTATATATATAATATATATTTTGAGCTCATATCTAGAAATTTGAAGCTCAGATAATTGTCACAAATAAGTTTAAGTAAATAAGTATTCCTCTTATATTTAAATAAAAAATATTTACGTTCAGAACATATTTCTAACAAATGATCCAAAAATGCAAACAATTTTATTTACATATAAATATTATTAATTATCTTGGTATCTTGGCACTTCAGTAATAAAGTGCCTTTGTGCCCTGCATAATCTGCACACCTGCATGTGGTGTCCCTGTATATATATAATGCCAAATCATTCATTCTTTCTCCTCTATTCTAATCATGTACAAATTTTATATTGGATAAAATAATATCTAAATTATATGATATAATGATATTTAAATATTTGCATGTGAGATTTATATGAAACTTTATATGTTATCTATAATGGTTAACACGTAATCCACACACACACACACACACACACAAAAGAACTTGAAAACAGCGTTTATATGCACTTATATATATATACAATATTTATGATAAGTTTGTGATATAAATGAAACCTTTTAACTTCTGGGCTGAAACTAAAATTATTATTGATCAAAGCTGTTAATAAAAAATCACGTGATTTTTTTTTGCATATTCCTATTTAGATATATGCGATATATTAAATAAAATTCCACATGTCGTTTTTGAATAGAAGCAATTATAAAAATAAAATTAATATTGAAAATCAATATTTATTTTTACGGAATTTATTTTGTTGAAGTTATTGAATAATTCATGTTTTAAAGGTATATAAGGGAGTATGATAAAAACATAATTTTATACTACGTTATTGGATCTGCTTCAGCGCATGCACACACTCATATATATATATATATAATAGCTAGTAATTGTGTGATGATGGAATTATATCTGATAGATTATTTTCATCATCTAATTGTTAAATAATTTTATAATAATTCATATTTAATTTATGCTTTTCTAAATACATTCGACAAATAAAATTTGATTTTTTTCTAAAACCATTTAACAATTCAACTGAAAGGTGGAAATAAGCCAGCATATAAATTATTTACATAGACGGTGATATTATTCACAGAATTTTATGATATATCTTTCATTGTAGATATTAAAATACATAGTACAATATATCACGTGATTATTTTGTTATTTGAAAAATCATGTGATGTTTAAATAACAAAATGATCATTGAGCACATATTCCATTCATTTTTTTCAAAGTGATACTTATTTATTTAACTACTCAGCAGCCAAGAGACCATGAAATATAAGCATTGAATTTGCATCTTCACATCTCTCCTGAACTCGTCAAGGCTGAAAGATAGGTTAAAAAGGATGGCAAGTAGTAATTAATTACAATTAAAAATATCACAAGTTCTCATGAGCATAATTGGTATTCTACTGCTTGTTTACTTCAACTAAGAATTAGATATAAAGTAAGATTCATATTTTTATTACACAATATACATCAAAGCTTGCATATTTAGAAATAAATATATTTCTAAAAGCTTATTGACCGATTACTAACAAATTGAATAGTGATTTTAATCACTAATTATTTAAAAAATCAAAATCCTTAAACCCAAAATATCTCTTGCTCTAACAAATGCTTCAAAGATGATACAACTGTCACTATTGCTAGTTTAAATTCTGGAAAATGTCAACAACTATTGGTCATATTTTATGATTTTTTCTTATAGTTAAAATAAATTATAAAAATATTATAAACTCACCAAAGTATAAAAACCATAATCAGGAATCTCTCATAATATAAAATTTTCAAATGGGTTTAGAATGATCATTTTACCATAAATGTTAAAGCATTCATAACTTTCAAAAAACAGGCATTTTCAAAAAAATATTTTGCATACCACAATGAGTTGCCAAATGGTTGTTAATAAAATATTTTTGCAAAAAAAAAAAAACCTTTTAAAATGTGCAATAACTTGAGAAATCTAACTTGTTTGTGATTATCTATCAAACATTATAATAAACAATTGGTCAGTGTATGTTTAGCATACTTTTTAATGTTTTTATGACAAAATCAATTTTGATGTATTATTACAGTATGAAACCATCATGGTTTTTTTATGTGTTTATAAATTTTCAAAAATTATTTATTGTCCCAAGGTGATGTGAGAGTTCTTAGAACATTACAGTGATGAATGATTTTTTTCATGTCTTGTCATTTGAAATTTGTTGTTCTGTTAACAGAAAAGATCTATATTTATTTTCATGGCAGAATTTTTTTTTATCAAACACTTTTACCAGTAAGGAGAGATCTTGTTATTCTACTCTACTGCCATCTATTGTTCATTTGTGTATTAATTGGTCACCCAATAATAGTTCACTCTAATCTCCAGCTCCAGACAGGCTGGTTAAACTAGCTTTCATGCACCCTTGCAACAATATATATATATATTGTAACTAATAAAAAAATACTAGTCATTGTAACTGAATAAAAATGATAGTGAAATCAATATAGTGAAATTATATTTATCTCTGAAAATATTTTCTTTCAACAAAGAAAAAAAATCCCTTTTTCTCTTTCCACATATATAAAACGTGTTCATAGTCTCACACTAGCACTATTTGTAACTAATTAAAAATATCTAAAAGAAATATATCATCAAGATTGGAAAATTAAAATCAAACTCATATTTCTCTTTCATTCAATTTTACTTATATGTAGGTATTTTACCTAGGTGCCACTAGGCTGTCTAAACCTAGATAAAGTTATATCATATTCTTATTCATAAATGTACCTGGTTCAAACCCACTTGGTACAATATTTATAACACCGGCACTTATATGAAGAGAAAATGACATCCTTATACTTTAGTTGTGCAAATAAAAATTATAAGATTTAACATCATAAATTCACACTTAATATTCTCACAGGTGTTACCAGCTCAGTTTAAGTATGATGGTAGTCATTATCTCTAATGATGTTTCACAAATTATACAGTGAAAACCATTATTCATCTGGCCATTAAACCCATTTATTTAAGCTATTGATTAATAAAATGATGATGATGATGATGATGATGATACTTCTATCCACAGCTTTACAATTAACTCACAACATAAAATTTATATTTTTATAAATCTATAATTATTTACCTAAACATTATTATATTTAAGTTATGACTTAACGATTAACATTCATTCATTAATGGTGATGAATGATCATAAAGAATAACTCTTAAGAAAGATGTAGTCTCTTTTAATAAAAACAAATTAACATTTATTACTGATTGATCAGTAATAATACAGATAAATATTTATATAATTAATCATGACATTTTAAATAATAATACTAAAAAGATTCCCCCCTTCCCTTAATGACACATACCCAATGTTCATATTATAGTATAATGTGTGTGCATCAATTTCTATAGTGAATAAATAAAAAATATATATCCAAAAAAAAAAAATTTTCATTAAAAAAAATAAACTCTATGCATACACATACTCACCTATTGCATATAACATATTTTTTTCATCTTTATAAATTTAAACATAATATAAAAAAAGAAATGATTAGAGAACAGTTAGTTAGTCAGATTACAGAGAGATAAGAACATTTTGAAAAATAAGCTCCAAATTACCTATCTGACTATCCATGATCTAGGTCACTAATTACTAAAAAAAATCTATCTCATCTAATGCTAAAATTCTACTGATTTTTTAACATTCAGGCTCAACAAATATACATGCAAGTAAGCATAATTATATTACTACATGTGTGTGTACTATTAAACCCTCTTGACATACAATATAATATAAATCAACATAATTTCATAATATTTTAATGAATACACAATAACACATTTTATAAAATAAAATACATAAATGGATCCATATAATAATCTCAGAATACATAATATCAATAGAGCAATATTTATTACCAATGAAAATTTTTTCTATTTGATTCTCATTTTAAGATCAAAGATTAAAAAAAAAAGATAAATGGATTTGTTATTAAAAAGATTTGTTAATAGTCAATAATAAAAAATAATTAAAATTCATATTACCAGTTCTTTTTCAAAGCACACACTTTCCAAGAGTCCAATAATTTCAAAGTCAGTTTGTTGAATGTTTATAATTTGACATCAGCCACACACCAATATGTAATGCACATATATTTATCAATTACAGCAGTTACTAGAACAGTCCTATTCTTTTCTTGGCTTGGGCTTGCAATTCTTTTACTGTGATGATGATGAAATCACTTGCTTCTATAGAGACCAATTTGCACTGCAATGGTTTCTTCATTTCTTCTAAATATAATTATTTTTGATAGACCATGGATATTTGCTGTTTTTCATATATTTAGCATTCTTCTTGGATTTAAACTCAGCCAATGGCATAAATGACATAGCATGGTTTCATAAATTTCAGCAATTTACTTCTTATCTCTATTTAGATTTAAAAGAACAGGTGAAGCAATGGAATTCTTTTATTTTTCTGGCAGTTTTTGTTTAGTTGCCTCCTGGCCACCAGGTGATGCTGAAAAACCACCAAGAAACATGCAAGTGATAAATTTATTTTCAAAAACTGCCAAAATCATTGTAAGAAAAAAAAATCCCCCTGGCAATAAAAAAAAATTGCTGAAATCAGAGAGATAAAAAAATAAATATTAAAAAGTGCTTAAATTGGAGAGACAAAACAATAAAAATTAAAAATTGCTTAAATCATCGAGAGACAAAAAAATAAAAATTAAAAAGTGCTTAAATCGGAGAGACAAAAAAATAAAAATTAAAAATTGCTTAAATCGTCGAGAGACAAAAAAATAAAAATTAAAAAGTGCTTAAATCGGAGAGACAAAAAATAAAAATTATAAATCGGAGAGACCAAAAAATAAAAGTTAAAAATTGCTTAAATTGGAGAGACAAAAAATTAAAAGTTAAAAATGGCTTAAATCGTCGAGAGACAAAAAAATAAAAAAAATAAAAATTGCTGAAATTACAATATATGTTTAAATAAAATTTTATCTGACTTTCAACACTATAATGAATAAAGAGTTTAATATTTAACAGATTAATACTAATTAAATATAGTTGGTATACCATATAGATAATAAAAGTGGCTATAAAATACAAAAACAGAAATTGGTGTGTAACTAACATATATACACCCCTCCCCACCATGGAGGGTTAAAACAAAAAATGGTGGTATTACAATATATGTTTGAAATAAAATTTTATCTGACTTTCAACACTACAATGAATAAAGAGTTTAATATTTAACAGATTAATACTAATTAAATATAGATGGTATACCATATAGATAATAAAAGTGGCTATAAAATACAAAAACAGAAATTGGTGTGTAACTAACATATATTATCACTTTATTAAGTTCTAAATTGGATCTGTAACATCCAAAAAATCCACATACAACACACAAAAAACCCCACAAATACTTATAAAAAAAAAGTACTTACAAAAATTAGACATCACAGGCAATTTGAAAGTAGGCAAAAAGAACATTGAAACTTTGAGATTTTGCATGAAAGTTACTTGGTGAAGATTGTTTTAATAAATAAATGTAAAAAAAAGGAAAGGTTTTGCCAAAGCCGAAATTTTACTTTATAGACTGCTCATTCTTAAACTTGTTTACAATTTATTTATTTTTCTCTCAATTATTTGTTTAACACTATTTACTTTTTTTTTTTTTAGCAAAGACAGTAAATCCTGCTGATTTTATCAACTTTTGAAGGCAGTTACAAGATGGTTTCAAGTGAGGTTTATTTTAAAATAGATTCGCAACATATAATTTTTTCTTTTTACCAAACTTTTTTTTTAAAAAAACCCACTAATTAGGTCAAGATTCAGTGAAAGGATTTTAGAAAACAAACTTTAAAACTCCTGAATAACTTCACATACATATAAATCATTATGTTGAAAAAATAGTTACAAAAGATAGGACATTAAAAAAATGTGACACCCTATACAGTAAATTTCTAAGAAAGAAATATGATGTAATAGACTTTTCACATGAAAACTATAATTGCTTGGGCTGACAAATTTAATTAAAATCTAACTAAACTAGTCATTTGAAATACCTGCATATTTTAATTATGATCTATTAATTATTTTCCAAGTATTTTTAAATACAATTTGTTGGGATTATTTGTATTTTTCGATGGTGTTATTGTGGACTTTTTTTTATGCAGATGAATACAATAGTAAACATGCACAAATCTTATATAACTTTACATTTATCTAAACTAAATGAAACTCACTTAAGATAATTATAACTATTTTATTTTATCTTTGTTTGAAAATATATGAATCATGCTACGATTAATTTGGAATGGTGTTTAGTGTAAAATTTATTATTTAATATCGTTACAATTGCTTTTGATATATGTGTGTGTGTAGTTTTTTAAAATTTATGTATTTTGAGTGATGTTTTTTACCTGTGTGTGTACTTTTAAAAAATATTCCACCGTTACTACTGTTTTGATGCCTCAAAGCTTGAATTTTGATTTTGTCTACTTTGAAGTCCATATGTTTATAATGATCTGCAATGCTTCAAGCTTCTCCAAATAATTTTCATGCAAAGCCTTAAAGTTTGAATTTTGATTTTGTCTACTTTGAAGTTCATATGTTTATAATGATCTGCAATGCTTCAACAAGCTTCCGCAAATAACTCATGCAAAGTCTCAAAGTTTGAATGTTCTTTATGCCTACTTTCAAATTGCCCATGATGTCTATCTTTTGTAAGTACTTTTTTTATAAGTATTTGTGGGTTTTTTTGTGTGTTGTACTTGGATTTTTTTTTTTATGTTACGGATCCAATTTAGAACTTAATAAAGTGATAATAATATCTGTTATTAGATAATGCACAGGCATGTTGGCAAATAGTCTTTATTTTTTAAATATTGATGAAATTTACTCAGTCATCACCATTTTTCATTTTAATGCTAAAAATGCAGGAGAGGGAGGGTATATATGTTAGTTACACACCAATTTCTGTTTTTGTATTTTATAGCCACTTTTATTATCTATATGGTATACCATCTATATTTAATTAGTATTAATCTGTTAAATATTAAACTCTTTACTCATTATAGTGTTGAAAGTCAGATAAAAATTTTATTTAAAACATATATTGTAATTTCAGCAATTTTTTATTTTTTATTTTTTTGTCTCTCGACAATTTTAGCCATTATTAACTTTTATTTTTTTGTCTCTCTGATTTAAGCAATTTTTAACTTTTATTTTTTTGTCTCTCCGATTTAAGCAATTTTTAACTTTTATTTTTTTGTTTCTCCGATTTAAGCAATTTTTTATTTTTTTGTCTCTCGACAATTTAAGCCATTTTTAACTTTTATTTTTTTTGTCTCTCCGATTTAAGCAATTTTTAACTTTTATTTTTTTGTTTCTCCGATTTAAGCAATTTTTTATTTTTTTGTCTCTCGACAATTTAAGCCATTTTTAACTTTTATTTTTTTTGTCTCTCCGATTTAAGCAATTTTTAATTTTTATTTTTTTGTCTCTCCGATTTAAGCACTTTTTAATTTTTATGTTTTTGTCTCTCGATGATTTAAGCAATTTTTAACTTTTATTTTTCTCTCGACAATTTAAGCAATTTTTAACTTTTATTTTTTTATCTCTCTGATTTAAGCAATTTTTTTTATTATTGCCAGGGGCATTTTTTTTATCTCTCTGATTTCAGCAATTTTTTTTTATTGCCAGGGGCATTTTTTCCCACGACGATTTTGGCAGTTTTTGAAAATAAATTTATCACTTGCATGTTTCTTGGTGATTTTGCAGCATCACCTGGTGTCCAGGGGGAAGCTATGAGATGCTTTAAATATCTGGATTCAAAGTCTTCAGATGCGCATGGTTTATGGATGGCTGATGGGGTCCTCAACAAAATATATATTTTCTAGCCCATCATGTTGTTGTAGAAAACTTTTAAAAACAAAGTATGATTTCTCCAAAGCAATCTAGTTTATTTCTTTCCACTAGTTTATTCTCTCCTCAGCAATTGTTTATTTCTCCCCCCTAACAGACTTATTGCCAGCTTTTTATACAAGTTAGTCTGTCTCATGACCTCACAGATTTTTTTGTTGCCAGAAAATACATGGCTTCCTTTAATTAAACCATATGATCAAACTTTTTTTCAAAATTGTCAATGTTTTTAAATTTATTGTTGGTCAGAAATCAAAAAATTAATGATCTGGAGTTTATTTACCAGCAGTCTCTCCTTTTTTTAAGTCTAAAATTGACATTTATATGTGTTTTATTAACTTCTGACTTTAGTTGGACATTCTTGTGAAAGGTTAAGTGAAACTCTAACCTTTCCCAAAAAAAATGAATTGCTTCTAAATAATATAACTGTTTTTAAACAATATAGCTTTTTCATAAAAATTATAAAATGATTTAGATAAAACATTTTTTTAAATATATGTGTAACTGTAAGTTTATGTCTGTAAATACAGACACACACTCAGGTATTCAACACATAACTTGCCTATTTAAAAAATAATGAATGATTTTAAAAGCTATAACTCAAAATTCAGAAAATTAGTAAGACTATTAGAAATAAAGATTAAAGAAAAATACTATAATCTAGTAAACATAAATTAGCTTTAAGGAAGGTTAATAAGCAAAATTAGAAAATTAGTCATTCATTGAGTCTGTGTCTACAGACAAATGTTTATATATGCTCACTATATAACTAATAGATATTTAAAATATGTGTTGTTTATCTTTTATTATAGAATAATACGTATTTCTTCAGAATTTTGAGAAATTTGGAAATTTATTATGTAGGGTTTGAATTCAATACCCTACAATATATATATAAGAGCCAAAACAAGATAGATCACAAGTCCATATGTCTTGAACATGAAAACTAACTTTGCCATATCTTTGAACCTATTGCAGTGAGAGTTGTATGCATAGAAAAGAACAATGCAAAATATAAAATAAAGAAGGCTTGGCATATTGCCAACAATGCCCATGCTATAAATAAAAATTAGACAAATAAAGTAAGATTTTGTTTACAAAAAATTTAAATATAAAACACCAGTATTTAAAATTATATTCATAACAGCAGCAAAATCCCATATAGTAGTGCCAAACAGTGCAAACCATAGTAATCTGAGAATGCCAGAAAGTTTCTATATAAAATGCCTATATAGTGCCTACTTTTCCAGTATCACCAAACTAGTTTCTAGCTTGTGACTTTCATCAGTGAGAAATCTTAGATCTGAGACCAGTGCATCTAGATCTTAGTAACTAATGCAATCCTCTAACATCCACCTTTTATTTTTTGAGTTAACTATAAAGTCATGAGCCCAAGGTGAAGACACAGTAATGTTTTCATTCCAAACAATGGCTTGCACTAGATGGCACTACCATATAAAAATTTGCTATTGTTATAAACAACTTGTGTAAACATAGGAAATAGTAGTAGTGTGATGTTTTATTGGTATGAAATTATATTCATATCAATAATTTTGTCAAATTTTATAGATCCATTCTTAAATTAAAAAAGGGCATTCACACATGGATTTATAGGATCATCTGGATTTAAAATAAAATCTAATAGATGACTCAGTTAAAAATTGTAGGGATTTTTTGTTTTTATTCAAAATAAAATCCATGATAGGTTGTTCACTAATATGCTTATGTGCATTAGTGTGCAGTCTGATTATGAATACTTAATTTTTGAATAATCAGAAACAGCAGCTGCATTGACAAGAAACTCTGAAGCAAGTATTACAAATTTGTCTTGTTAATATACTTTCATGTTTTTAAAGAGGAACCAAATAGTTACATTGTGTTATTATTTTAAGCTTCTTCTCAATGCATTCTACATTTCATATTTATCATATTACAAATATTCATGTACATAGAAAATCATATCACTTTCTCTCACTATGCATGCATTTTACAACAACATTCATGCATTAGATAAATTAGAGATATTAAATACCTCCAATACCATGAACACATTAACAGCTTAATATTTTTTCCAAAATAAGGATTGGTTTATCTATTTTTAATACCTTGTAAATATATATATATTGTATCGATCCGGAGAATGTGACTTAACGTAAACTGCACTACGGGGCGCCATCTAGGCATTTGAACCTAGAAAAATTTATAAAGTAGGCAGATACGTAAGTCAAAAAAAAAAAAATTTTTTTTTTCCTTCCTTTTAAATTTTGCATCCGGTCGTTAGCCCATGTCACTAGCTCAGTGGAATAGCAGAGATTAAATAATATAAGATCTTATCTAATTAGATTTCAACATTAAAAAATAAATAAAATAAGCCACTGCCAGTAATTAACATACAAACATTTATTTATGCACATATATATAAGATTTGAAATTATTTTAGTATTAGTTTACACTTTTACATTTAACATTATTTTTAACTTTGATTTTTGACTTTAATTTACATTTCATTACTATTAGATTCTAATTTTACATTTTTATTAAGTTCGCACAGATGGGATTATAAAAGCTTGTTATAATAAGTTGCTATAGATCGGTTACATAGATTACACGGTTAAAAACATTCCAAAATAAACATAAGCGATCAAAATATAAAATTATTGATTACTGACAATTGCGGAGGGAAATTTATATGTAACCCAATAGTATTCACCATAAGATACTTGCATTGTCACCAATAACTTAAAGGACATCCGAATAAATACATTTTAGATACTCACCATAAGGTATCATTATTTATCGAATGTCTATATATTTTGATCAAATATGAAACGCAAACATAGTTAACCGATAAACAATCCATGCAAGCGTCTATAAACAACTTAAATTTAATGCATTTTTATTTAGGGTCGAGCATGTATAGACCAGATAAATTTGCTTTTGAAAATAAACATTCTATCCCTATTTAACCCTAGATTAAAATTCGTAGTCAAACTGGCATCAATTCATCTGATATATCGATGTATTCAATGTAATAACATACGGCAGCACAAAAGGTTAAGGGAAGAAATTGCCTCTTATGAGATAGGAATATTACATCTATCTGCAAAGAAGAGCAATAAAACAAAAACTCCATAGAAAGGAACTGCAGTATCCGACTTATAATTCTCTTCCATAGGCAAACGGAAGTGTGGGTTATGAAGCGATTCTGCCCGTAGCAATCAATATTACATTTACTAATCACACCAATATATCCAATCCATTGAACCAATCTAACCACGAAACAAATAACCTAAGATTACCCTCCCCTAATATAACTTTACAAATCTATACAGCCATTCACGCCCGACTTAAGTTTAACATTTATATAATTAATTTAACGGAAAACAACAATCATAATAAAACTTAAAGAACAAAAAATAAATAAATGGAAATGATTTTACAAAATAAATAAGAAAAAAAATACATCAAATAACATTATTAATGAAGAATTTAGTTTGGTCAGATAGGATTCTATTGCATTATTTACTAAAAAGTTTTAAAATTTAGAGTTCTTATTGTTTCAAGTGAATATATAAGTTCTTACGATTTTTAAAACGTCCAACTTTATCCGTCCGGAGATTTTTTAGTGTAGTTGGTCCTCAATGTAGAAACGATGGCTCATTTTTCTTCCTTTCTTAACAGAACTGAAGGGATTGAAGCTGTGCGTCTTTTTCAATCCCCTCAGCACTAACACCTAGCTGTTACATCGTAATAATCATCAATAACTAGTCACTAATTAATAATTTCCAAAATTTTTCTTTTATACGTATTCGAAGGATTGACTTAACATTACGTCATCAATGAGATGATCCTTTTCGTTGAGGTCCGATTTCCAAATGGATTTATTTCATTTGCTGAAAGTTTCTATTGTTTTCTTATCTGACCAGTGTTTTTACATTTAAATGCCAATGCTGGTTTACATTTAACTAATTAACAATCATTTCCATTTCTGATTAATTAACCTGTTTTCCAAATCAAAAATATGTTTAAAGATAAATTTAAAGATATAATTTTATCTCCAAATCTTTTTAAAATTTAGTTTTAAAATACTTTTTCTTTAATAAATTTTTATTTTAATAATTTTTCATTATCTGTGCGATTTAATATATAAGAGTTTAAGTTGATATTTAATTTCAATTTTTAATTCTTAAAGAAAATTTTTAAATGCGAACTTTTTAATTTACTTTCATGTTTAATAAATAAAAAAAAAAAACAACAATGTAACGAGCACAGACGTTCGTTACATATCAGTAAAGTTACTTAAAAAAATGATCAAAAAAAATATTTTACTTAGGTTAGTAATTACGGTACACGATTGACGAAGACATTTACAAAACATCCGGTTAATAATTTTTTACAAAAAGACTATATACAAAAGAAAAGAAAAAGTTGACCATCGCTTCCTAAGGACCATTTATGTTTACCCCCTCCCCACAAGAGTTCTATTTTATTTTATACATTTTATTTTTACACATGGCATGACAAGCAAGTTATTTTATAAATTATTTATTTAAAGAAGGTTGCATTGAGATAAATATGTTTTAAGAAATAATGGGTTTAAACGTGTATATTTGCAGCCCAATTATACATACCACCAACTTATTTATGACTGATTAAAATGCTTAAATAGGATTACACTGAAGTAAATTCCCAACGGTACTCATCGTAGGTACCACATTTCGATCATAAACTTCGTGGTGTGTCCCGTTAAAGCATAATATATATCAACAACAAAAAAAACATATTTATTGCAACCTTTTGACTTTTTTTTTTTTTTTAACATAAATTAGTTTTTAAATTTTTTTTTCACTTTCTTGTGTTTAATATATATGCGCAATTTCTTTCTGGCAGTGCTTTTATCAGATTTAAAGTATACGACTTTATGTAAACAGATACAAATATTTCATTTTGACAAAATTTGCTCAGGGTATTTGTGGTTTATTAAAGATCGGCCCGAGTTGGTTCGCCATTGTATCGATCCGGAGAATGTGACTTAACGTAAACTGCACTATGGGGCGCCATCTAGGCATTTGAACCTAGAAAAATTTATAAAGTAGGCAGATACGTAAGTCAAAAAAAAAAAAAAAAAAATTTTTTTCGTTACAATATATATATATATTTCATATGATGGAATTAGAATCCATTATGTTGCCTTAATAAAATACTTTAATAAAAATATAAACAAATATTATAGACAACTACATTAATAAATATTTAATTTATTACATTGAATCGATTTTCGTTCAAAATGAACATTTTCAAGATGTTAGAATAAATCAAAAAGTCACGCGATTTATATTAACGTAGCACACACTTATTGTTCAAATTAAATCCTAATTAAAATTTTTAATGTTTAACAGATGACTTTCAACTCAAATTCATGGATTCCTGGTGCAAAATTCAGAAACTTAGCATCCTTTAACCTTAATAATAGCATCCTTTAACCTTAATAATAAAGGCTTCATAATTTTTATGAAGCCTTTATTATTAAGTTTAAAGGATGCTAAGTTTCTGAATTTTGCACCAGGAATCTGTGAATTTGAGTTGAAAGTCATCTGTTAAACATTAAAAATTTTAATTAGGATTTAATTTGAACAATAAGTGTGTGCTACGTTAATATAAATCGCGTGACTTTTTGATTAAAGGTTCATTTTCAACGAAAATCGATTCGCTGTAATAAATTAAATATTTATTAATGTAGTTGTCTATAATATTTGTTTATATATATATATATTGTGCCCTTTTCTTTAGGTCAGAATAAAATTATAATATCAATTTACTGAAAAATTTTTAATTTAGGATATGTTCTCTTGGTACAATGATTATATTATTTTGAAGATCTTTTTAAAAGTTCAACTAAAGCAAGATAAAGATATTTAATGCCTAAAATTGTGCTAAATAAATTTAAAACAGTTAAATAAAGCTAAATGCATTAATTGTATATGGTAGTATGTATTAAAAGTTGAATTTTAGTAGCAATAATCTATAATTAAATAAATATTATATTTTACAGTATAAATTATATTTAATAATTATATTTAATATGATATGTTTTAAAAGTATTCTTTGTGGTAGGGAAATTTATATTTAATTTTATGGTTTCAAAATTATTATTCCAAAATTATATTATTATATTATTTCTTTAATGTAATAATAGTTGCAATTAAATATTTAATATTCTCAGACAGAATTTGATACAGTTTGTCTTGGTTGTAAATCATGTGACATGTATACAGTTATACATGCATGCTTACTAGTGTTTGTGTTAACAGAGTTTTCAAAAATTACTTTAAAAATTACACTATGGAATTAAATATATTTATTTATCTATCACAAGAGAAAATATTAAAATTAGCTATCATAAAATGTTTAAATAGTTTTATAAAATGAATGATGTTAGTAAAAGTTAAATATTTTGTTTTAAAGAAAATATCGTTTTTAAAAGTCATTTTAAAATGTTTGGTTATTTTTAATAAAGTATAAAAATTGATTTAAAATTAATATTTTTAAGTAATATTTTTAAAATAGAATGAGTCATAATTTTATTTTTGATTTTAATTATGTAATATCAAAGTCATATGTAAATTAAGTTGTTGGGTGAAAGCATAATCCATCAATCAAATGATGTATTTATTTGTGTATAAATATTGATGCACAATTATTTTCAACATGCTTTTTTAAAAATTTTTGTTTTCTATTTTTAAAAATCTGCTTCTGTAAATGTAATTAGCTTTAAATTAGTCAATTTAGTGCTATAATAGCTCTCTAATATAATTTATTTGCAACTGAGAAATATACCAATTTAATTAGTTTGCAAAGAGAGTATTATAAACAAATTATAAAAATTATTATCTAAATTATGCAGTGCTAGAAAGTTAAATTCCCTTACTGGACTTTTTGTCAAAACTTAATTAAACATCGCATTAAATCATGGAAGTACCAAGAGGAGAAAATACCGAATTATTTAAAAGGATTTTGAAAGTAAAAATTATACTTAGAATTATAATATTAGTAACTTTAATGGGAAGAATTATTTTATTCGCTAAAATTATATATTGGACATTGTGTGAAGAACTGAATAGGAAAGCTAATTGGAACTTTAAATTAGTTATGCATTTTCTTTTGGAAAGATAGTCATATTAGTAACTGAAAAAAAAAATACGATAAAACTTTTAAAAAATCTTTCAATAAGAAGAAAGTAAAAATTATGTTAAAATAAAAATGCAGACAATGTTTATCTTTTTGAAGAGAACATTGTTAAATTATTTAAACTGTCATAAACTAATGGTTAAATGGAGACAGTTACTTAAAAATGTATGTAATAAGTCTTTGCTATATTTTAAAAGACTACGCGCGTTATTATAATAAGTTTGAAAAAAAAAACAATAATTGAAACTAGTAATAAAAGGAAATATACTTGAATAAGTAATAATGAATATCCTGACAAATAAACCTTATATCTGATGAAATTATGAATTGCTAAATAAGTCATTATTAATTCTGGAAATATTTTTTTAAGAGTGCGCAAAAATCATAACCGGATGCCCAAATTCACATTGCCTTGTCTAGGACCCTGCAAGCCTGCACAGGATCCTAAGGAGAAAAACATCGAAGTGCTATTTTTAAAATATTATAACTTTAAATTATTCTAATAATCATTGTTCTGAATAATAGAGATAATGAACTATTATTTCACAAACTTTTTCAGAACAGATCAATGATTATTTTCATCAATAATTTTAGATTTCTGAAGTCAACTTATATTATTTTTTTTTATCATTCATTTTTTTAAAACTTTGTTCGTCATGTTTGGAAGGAGTCTACAGATCATGCGTCAATTTTCAGGGAGGAAATTTTGTTTTCATCATCAAGCATTTGAACAAAAAAACATAGCAACAAGTGTTGGGGGTTTTAATCGCTCCTCAAGAGCTTTTTAGAAAAAAACTTCAAGGAAATAAAAACATATTTTTATTTTTATTTGTGTAAAGAAAATTCAACATAGGAGTCATATGTAATTATGTTTTGGACTTGTTTCTTAAAATTAACCGTAATGTTATTTAATAATTAGAATAGGAGAGGTACATAAAGATTAATTATTCACTAATAATATTGTAAATTTTATAAAAGATGTTTTAATAATTTTAAGTAAGTTAATATTTTAAGTATGATAGTATGAATGTATGTTATACTATGCAATATTTATTTTAAAATTGTGGACCAGAAGACAAAGTATAAGTGGTTAACAAGTAGATATTACTTAGGTAATAGTTGTAGATATTAAATATTTTTATGATGTATTTTTCTTTTGTAGATTGTCAACGAATTATAATGTTGAAGTGTGAATGTATGGGTTATGTGTGAATGCATTTATACACACATACAACTTACAAAAGTTAGAATTTATTTATTATAAAGATATGCATACTTTTATTCTATATTACTGGTATAATTTAACTTAGTAATGAATAATTATATGATTCTTTTATAAAGAACTTTAGTAATTCTTAGATATTTAAAGTAAGGATAATAGTCATTTGTATTTTGTTCAAGAATATTTGATAGAAAAGTTAAATAACTTTTTCTTGTTGATCAGTTGAGATCGTTATCTTTACAGGTGAATTTTATTTGTTATTTTGACTATGTTGTCAGTAGCATTTGTCGATGTAGATTGATAAATCTATAAGAAAATTTATACAAGATAGTGACTTGGTAGTAATTTAGTCATGAAACCAAAGAGGTGCTTTTTAGTGTAGAATTTTGTCTTGGGAACAGGAATAAACCTTATGATTTTATTAATTATGCAGGTACAGATAACAGAGCCCTGTAGCTTGTATATTTTCTGTGGGCAATGTTTATTTTTATATTAAATATTGATGTTCCAGAAAGCTGAAATAATAGCTTTGACATCATTGTTTGTAGTGGAGGTCATTAGACAGATAAGTCATGCCTCTATTTTATTGATACACTGTACCATGATGACTATATAACATATGTACTATTGAGTGGAAACTCTAGTTTTCCCTATACCTAAGCATCTGTTCACTATCATGATTTTCTAAAGCATTACATCCTACAGTATTGTATTTTTAAATGGAAAATGATAGATAATTTAGAGTTTAAGGATCATTATTTGAAATAAATAAGATAGGTTTGCTTACTTAGGAGGATGATCAGAATAAATGCAAATGGAATTGAGAATCAAACAGAATTAAACATAAATAACCATAGAATATGTTCTATATTTTATTTTTTGAAATAAAATAAATTCCGTGAAAGTATGTAAATGATAAATGAAATTGATCTTGAATTTGAATCATTTTAAGTATTCTAAAAACTTATAGGTATTGCATATTTTTAATGGATAGTGTACTAAAACGAAACAATATAAGATAAAGCAAAGTTATATTTTATAGTTATATTTAATGATAAAGAAATACATCAATACTTGAAGCTATTTCATATTAGATCAATACTAAGTTAGAGATATTCTGTTTGACAATTTGATTATCAATTGTGTCCACTCATTTTTGTTGATGAACCAAAATGAATATGTTTTTGTTTAACCATAACAACATTGCAATAAGAAACTCTTTAGTGATTGAGAATAAATTACGAGATACCTATCCGAATTGTTATTTTTATATTTTCTGTTTTATGCTTCATAACTAATGTATGTTTAAAGGAAGCATATCAAAATGATACTTAATGATAAATAATATTTTAAAAGTTATGTAGATTAATTTTATCATTATTATAAAATTCTGAGAATATGTAAAATGGACCAATTATTTTTAAAAGTCGGAGTGAAGACTTAATTTTATATTTTATTTTATTATTTTGCTATGAGCAACAAAAAAGTGTAATGGTGCAAGATTTATTTGAAAACTGTAAATATTGTAAATAGATTATTGTTCATTTATTGTAATAAAAATTTTGTCAAACTTGTTTTCCAAAATTTGTGTGTTAAGTTGATTTCTTTCCCACTCTGCAAACATTTTAACCACAGAAGGTTTGAACCAAAACATAACATTTGCACAGAAATAAATAAAAGTATTATTTAAGAATTATAATATTTTCTTAAGATTATTTATTTAAGAAATTACATTTACATTATCTTTATGGTCATAAGTTAATTATTATAATATTACACAGAATTATAATGCTATCTGTTGCCACACATATATTTTTCAGATTATAAGATACTACCACATATTTATTACGATATCATCTGAAAGATAAAAGATTGTTATATTATTTCTTTATTACTATTATGGTTAATAAGAATTATAATGGGGAAAAAATAAGTAAGATTAAATCATACAATAAAGATTATTAAAATTATTTATTATTAGTGTTATTAGTTAGATGTGGTTGGGTATGATATCAAATCCCTTATCATGCTTTACTACAGTAATTTTGATTGACTTAAATTAGTTTAAGAACCTGAGATTTATTTTAGCTAAATTATTTTAAATAAAAAGATTAAGATTTATTTATTAGTGTAATCTTAATGATTAGTTATTATTGAAGTTGTAAGAATGCTATAGATTTATTATTTGAGATAGTAATAGGGGGGATAGTGTTCTTATGCCATTGAGGTAGTATCCTATGGGATATTGGCTCAATGAATTCTTTATTACCACTTGTATCTCACTTCCTAGTCTCATGATTTAATGAATATTTATTTATTTATTTTATAAACTGAAGCATTATTATTATTTTATTAATTTGAGCTAGTAGAATAATTAATATTAATGTAGAATATTTCTATTGTCAATTATATGCATTTTAGCCGAGCATAATTATTATCTGAGCTAGACCCATTTTTGTGATATATCATATTTCCCGGAGGTGAGGGTACAATATATATATATATATATATAGCTCACAGGGTACAATATATATATATATATATATAGCTCACAAAACAAACTCTTAATAAGCTTTGTAAAGTACCCCCAACTTCAGACCAGTTCCTGCTACTGGCATACTCAGTGAGATGCTAGGATATTCAATCGTTAGATTAAAAATACTAGGACAAGCCCAGCACTTTATCTAATGTGTAACTATTAAGTAAAAACTCTGAAATTTTCAGACATCCATATGTCTTCCAATCCAGCTATCTAACTTAAATAGCCATATGTGACTGAACTACGTTCAGATACACCATATATTAATAGCTTTAGCAATATAAAATCTCCAAAGCCATTATAGCAGAAAATAAAATTTAAAAAAATCAAGCCAGATGTCACATAACGTAATTTAATAAGCTTATGTTTACAAATGTTATATATAGAGCTCGCAAAATAAACCCTTAACAAGCTTTGTAGAATACCTACAACCTCTGACAAGTTTTTACTACTGGCATCCTCAGTAAGGTGCTAGGATATTCAATCATTAGATTAAAAATACTAGGACAAGCCCAACACTTTATCTAATGTATAACTATTAAGTAGAAACTCTGAAATTTTCAGACATCCATATGTCTTCCAATCCAGTTATCTAACTTAAATATCCATATGGCTATTAATATATGGTGTATGTGAACTTAGTTCAGTCCCATATGGCTATTTGAATATATACACATTCTTGCTGTTAAAAGGTGAGAAGGTTGCCTTAACAGCAGTGAGAAATATTGATTGCTATCTTTATTGTGAATGTTTAGGTGGTTACTGGTTGGTTTCTAATTATATATAATGTTGTACACAATCATTTAAATAATAAATAAATGCTGTAATAATAAATAATATGCATCCCCTCTTTAGTATTCACAATATGAATAATAAGAAAAATGGTCCCATTTTCCTAATAGGTTCTCTTTGGTTATGAAAAAAAATAGTGTGCATCATTTATTATAACAGCACTTACTATTTAAATAATTGTATAGAATGTTTTATATATATATACACATTTTCACATTAAGATTCATTGTATTTATTTATTTTTTAAATATTTGTTGCAAAGTTTTTAAAATTTAGAAGGAATTTCTTTACTTTGTTAAATAAAAAATCAATCTATTTAATACATATCTTACAATAAATAATTAGGTTGATTAAATTTTCAACACCTGTTTTAATTATTCAAGGCAATTTTCTTTATAACCAAGGGAAAACTAATAGATAAGTGAAAACATTTTCTTATTTG
Source organism: Epiperipatus broadwayi (assembly GCA_028023455.1). Taxonomy (NCBI): domain Eukaryota; kingdom Metazoa; phylum Onychophora; class Udeonychophora; order Euonychophora; family Peripatidae; genus Epiperipatus; species Epiperipatus broadwayi. The sequence goes on from JAQFVV010000853.1 coordinate 167,102, forward strand.
CATTGTTGTATACTAAAGTGGGAGGATGTGTCATTTACTTTAACAACATTTACTCTTTAAATGATTCCCAAAATACAGAGATAAGCAGTAGTTAATGAAATATATAATCAAAATGCATTGTATGTTGTTCCAATAAAAGTAATTTGGATCCTTCAATGTCATCAGTGATTTTGGATCATGAACATTTATTTATCATTTTTAACTCTAGTGAGATGAATACCATGTGATAGGAAATGCAAAATTAAAAAGGCTTGATTTATTAATGACAGTAACTTTGTGATGAATAGAAAATGGAATAGTGTTTAGTTAAGTACCATTTGGAATATGCATAATTAGAGTATCAATTTTGTAACTTTCATATAGGCATTTAATGCATGTAATGAGTATTTTTTTTAATTTACAATGGTGATCAGTATTGAAAGTGCATATAATTTATATATTTCATTAACTACTGTTTATTTCTTACATTTTACATACTTTTCCACTCATTAAAAATGTTGTTTTTTTAGATATTTGGTTTCAATTTTATTTTTACCTTTCATTATGAATTATTTTTGTAATAAATTCTGTTGCAGTTGACCGATTAAATAAAATTACAATATTTAGTCTGTTAGTGTGTATTCAACTACCACATGATTTTCTTAAAATAAAACTATATGAATATAATTATTTGTTAGAGATTATTAGTGCTTGACTAAAACTGATGAATTGTTAAGTAATCATTTTATTAGAAAACAAAAGCTTTTCTAATTTTAGTTTTTGACATTCTTTGTGATAAAATTTGATTTTTATGAAATTGAAAGTCTATGTATGAAGCTTTAAAAAACTCTAAATTAAAATTCTATCTTTCAACTATTGAGTTATTCACGATAATATCTGGGATGCTGCAGTCGAACCGTCTGAAGTGAAAGTTAATTGGAAAATGGAAATAAAATTTCAGCCCTTCTATTTTTTCAAATCATTAAAAAAAAGCAGATCTAGTTTTTGTTTTTGTAAGTTTCTGACCTGTTTAGGGCTATTAACTTTTATTTATTAACTAATATATTTATAATCACGTGACTGGTGATTTGTAAATAAACTGCTTTGATATTGATTAGAGCTATCATTTATTTACAGGTATTTAAATGTCGTTTTATTTAATCATCAAACAAAAATTAAATTTTAGTTGTTTCTTTTTTAATTTTATTTTTAACTCATGATAGAGAAATAGAATGCAATTTATATTTGCTTTAAGAATTTATTGTTGCTTCATAGCAATAACGTTATATTTAAAAGTAAACACACCATCTAGATATTAGGCTATAACCTCGATAATATGCGTATAAAATGTGATAGTAGGGACCTCTACAGGTGTTTTAACCACAAGCTTACGCTATGGAAGAAAAGAGGGGAACCTGTAGATGTCCCTACTATCGCATTTTATACGCATATTATCGAGGTTATAGCCTCAGTAAATATTAGTTTAATAAATTTATAATTACATCTAGATATTAGTATATCATTCTAGAAAATATTCTTTATTCAATGTTTCATTTATTAGTGATCAAAATAAAAAGTCCCAAATGAAACATTATATATATTATAATGAATAGCAAAATGAAGCACGTACTTCCTAATATTTGCCGCTTTAGAGATATATCTACTATATTAGTATAATTAGAAAATGACAAATTCGTAACCACTTTCTATAATACCTGACTAAATCATGCTGCATATGAGTTACTCTAGATCAGTGGTTCCCAAAATGGGTGGTACCATTCTGCAGGGGGCCATAAAGACTTCTAGGGGATGGTAATGGGTTCAGAAGCATCTGGGAGGGGGGCATTCAGGTGGTCTAGCCTTTTCTCGGGATGCACTGATTGTCAGCTTTAACTTGCTCTCAAACCACTAATTTTTACATTATTTTGCCAATTTTATGGTTATTTTATAAATTGTTTATTTTTCTAAGATAAAAATTAAAAATGTGCAAGAATATATAAAAAAGGGGGATAGTCAGAATAATTGTAAATGTTTTTCATATTTTTGATGTTTGTTTTTTTCTCTATGAACAAGTTAAAAGGAATGCAGGTAATTATTGTTTAGCTAATTTTAAATTTTGCTAATAGATAGAAGAGGTTATCCTGTATATTATATTTTTTGTTAAAAAAATAAAATAATTTAAGGTCAATATCAGCTGAGAGAATATAAAAAATTGTCATATCTCAAATTTGTTTTTTGTTTTTTTTTAATCTTTTGTAAAGATGGACAAAGCTATATCCATTGTATTAAAATTAGAATCTATATGTGAAATGGAACTCCTTGAGGAATTAAAAGGGTCTGAGTGGAAAATGAATGAAATAAAAAATAATAAGATGTAAAAAACTATATCAATTGTGTTATGATCAATTATCCAAGAAATTGGAGATAATGACTGTAATAGGGAAAGAAGGGTTACTCAATTTGTATTGTTATAGGTATGCTATAAAAGGTTGTCAGCATGTGATGGGGGGTGTCTCTTCTGAGTTTATTGTTTTCCTTGCTGTGTTGTGTCTGCTAGACCAGGGGTGGGAAAATAGCAGCCTGAGGGCCACATGTGTCCCCCTAAGAGTTTTTATGTGACCTGCCAAGACAATCAGAAAAATCCGCCTTCGACTGAAATTTCCTTCCTGTTGCGTGACCGAATATTCATCTCATATTTTCTGCTAGGATGGCCACATCAATATACATGCACAGTGTAGATACGATGTGCAGTGCTTTTCCAGTTGATTTGATTAATTTCAATTTTGTCTTTGCATTAGCAAATATATACATTTCCAACTTTAGTGAAACCATGAACCGTCTGAAAAAATGTAAAATTGGTAATGAATGTTATGTGTTTAATGAAGAATGGACACACAAATATTTCTTTGGTAATACAGGGAATAAAGCAGTGTGTTTATTGTGTCATGAAAAAAAGGTACGGCCCTCCACTAACCTTCGCTTCCACAAAATACCACCTGATGCGGCCCTCTGCCAATCTATGTGGCCCCCGAGCCAAAACAATTGCCCACCCCTGTGCTAAATGGTTAAGGGTTTGCTGAACTAAGAGAAATATTTTAGTACTAATTAGAAATTAGAATTTTTAATAGAAATCTTGCTATCTAGTAATAACAATATTTATCTAATCATTTTTAAACAAAATGATATCACTTTTAACTTATATACTATATTTTTTTAAAAGAAGTAGATCTGACATTAATTATATATGTGTGTAAAAACTAGAAATATAACACTTTTTTAAATAGTTTTACAAGTGAATAAAACTATCCTACAAAATGTTATATATAATAATTATGAGTTTTTAACTTTTTATGAATAAATCTTATTTATTTGTAAATATATTTAGGAAATTGTTATATTTACAGTTTTCATACATATAAACTATTTATATCTAATCTACTGACATTATAAAATCTAAAAATGTGGATTGGCAAAAACACCACAAAGTGGCATGATTTGGCTTTTAATTGGTTGTTTACTTGATTACATCATAACTGAAATTTATTAGGAAAATATTTTGAGGTAAAATTATTAATATTTATGTATGTACATATCAATAATTGCACATATACTTATCAATCATTCTTTTAGTGAAGTGTTATATATTTCACACTTGCTTAAACTTTTTTTTTTATTTCAATAGTATTTTTAATGTTGTATCATTAATTTTCTATTTTGTAAAACATTTTGATACTTTATATAATTTTAATCAGATATTTAATGTAAATTTTTATTGGTTGCTTTGACAAATTTTGTTTAAGATTTAATGTAAATTAAACAAAAGATTTTAATATTATATAAATAAATGTAGCCAGCCTAAAAGGAAGTCATTATAGTATTTCAATTTATTAATTGGCAGAATTATTTCCTAGCTAGGCTAAAAGGTTGTTACTTTTATAATTGCTTTTTAAAATTTGTTGCTTTAACAATTTTTTTTTATGCTTCTCAGAATTACCTACTTCAAATAAATAGCTCGTAATCAAATTAAGCCTCTAAATTTAAGTTTTTAAATATGCCTGTTATATTTGATAGGTGAATTTGACTGCATTATGTTCTTCACATTAATTTTTTTTGTAATAAAAATTACATATTATTAAATATAATATTTAATTTTTTTAATTGATTGTTTTAACAATTTTTTTAAGACTTAATGTAAATTAAACAAAAGATTTTAATATTATATAAATAAATGCTTTACCTGAAAGGTTATCATGAATTTGACAGTGTTATGACAGTTTATTAATGGTAGATATCCACATAAAATATGGATAAATGTAATAGTTATATGTTAATTGGTGGTGATACATGACAGCCTTTACAGACATACACCTTGTGGACAAACATTTATAAGAAACACATCACAGCTTTATGGATAAACATTCACGTGGATTATATATATATATTCCAAAATTCTTATGTTTTAAACTCTTACACGCAGGTCATATTCAAGGATGTTAAGCATAGATACTTTTATTAATTAAAAACAACAACAATGAGAACATCAAAGTAAAATTTTTATCACCTCTTCTACAAAAAATATCACAAACATGTATATTTTTGATGCATTATGGCTAAATAATTATCTATTATTCTTATTATTAATAATATTACATTTGTGATAAAATGATTGAATTTATTACAAATTACAAAGAAACAACGAGGATAAATCAAGAATTATCTACACTCTGGTTACATTTTACTTCTATTGGTTGCATTCTCTTATCAATACTTCTAAACAAGGTTATTGTCTCCCCAATCAGAACTGTATTATTTTGAACATGTTATGTCAGTTAAAATGTGACTGTGATATAGAATATAATGCTCTTACACATGTGATTTGCATGAAAAAAGAATAGAGTGTAGTAATTCATTTTTTGTGAATTAGAGTATATCTGGTCTAGATATTTATCAAAAACTTTGTGCACAACATGGAAAAAGTAGGTTTTTTTCATGAATAAGTATGTATAAATGAACACAGAAATTCAGGGAAGGTAATACAATTATCAGATATGATAAACCAGATGCTTACATTATTCTGCAATTTTCAAATTGGAATATTGTCAGAAAAGTTATTCAACATTGAACACTGTTCATTATAGATAGATGCTTATTGAAGAACTCAGACAGAATGAGAAGGACTGCTATTCAGAAACATCTACAAAACACTGTTTTCTGTCAAGCATTGGTGGTCGAGAGGTCAGTGACAGCTGCTTTACAAGCAGTTGCCCAAGTTAGCAGGTTTGCTTCCTGGCTGATGCTATGACACATGAGGAAAAAAACACTGTTTTCATTGAATCACTTTTCAAAAATGTCAATTTGAGATACTGGAACATTTAGACCTGATCTTTTCCCATCAGTCTGTTTTGTCTAATGATTCATTCTAGAGATGTGAAACAAATAATGCATTTATAACTTGAAGTTTAGCCTAAAACATTTATAATGAGGAAAAATAAAAGCTTGTTAATAGATGGATAAATGTAATGAAAACAATTTGAAAAACTTGTGTATCTATCTTTTATGAATAAAATAAATTCTACAGAGTGCATATAATTTTTGATTAATTTTTGTAGATAAATGTATTTCTTGCCTTAACATCGATAAAATATATATATATTTATTTAATAAAAACAGATGTTAAAAATTAATCATATTACTGTCATTTAACAAATGAAAGCAGAGCTCCAAACACACAAAAATATATTTAACTAAAGCATAGCGATTCAGCATGTTTTAAAAATTTTAATAGCAAAAATGTTTTAAATAATAAAGTAATAAAATTTGTTTTAATTTATTGTTAGAAATAAAATACCAGTAAATAAATAAATACCAAATATTATAATAATAATAATAATAATAATAATAATAAGAAGAAGAAGAAGAAGAAGAAGAAGAAGAAGAAGAAGAAGAATAAGAATAAGAAGAAGAAGAAGAAGAAGAAGAAGAAGAAGAAGAAGAAGAAGAAGAAGAAGAAGAAGAAGAAGAAGAAGAAGAAGAAGAAGAAGAAGAAGAAGAAGAAGAAGAAGAAGAAGAAGAAGAAGAAGAAGAAGAAGAAGAAGAAGAAGAAGAAGAAGAAGAAGAAGAAGAAGAAGAAGAAGAAGAAGAAGAAGAAGAAGAAGAAGAAGAAGAAGAAGAAGAAGAAGAAGAAGAAGAAGAAGAAAGAAGAAGAAGAAGAAGAAGAAGAAGAAGAAGAAGAAGAAGAAGAAGAAGAAGAAGAAGAAGAAGAAGAAGAAGAAGAAGAAGAAGAAGAAGAAGAAGAAGAAGAAGAGAGGAGGAGGAGGAGGAGGAGAAGGAAAAAGTACAAGAACAAGAAGAAAAAGTAGACACCATTGTATATTTATGATATATAAAAATATAAATGCATGTAGTAATACTTGAGATTTGAAATACCAGGCACTCTTAAACCTGGAGCCTACTTGTAAATATAGGAGGATTTGAACTCAGACTTTCAAGCACTTCACTATCCACACCAGGGGTCCCCAATCTTTTTGCACTTAAGAGCACATTCTATAATACTGGCCAGGTGGTGGGCACCATTTATTATTTCAATGTAAATTTATACTTGGATATTGTTAATAATACACATAATATACTGTAAAAGTATAGTATGCCCTACAATTTGATTACAATATAATACAATAATTTATAAGAAATTTTTAAAATTAAATTTATTTGTATGAGATAAATAATTTTTTATTGTGTTTGGATAGCGGCGGGCACATGTAAAATGGTCTGCAGGCGCCATGGTGCCCATGGGCATAGGGTTGGGCACCCCTAATCCACACTATCTCATACTACTGATACACATGAATACACACATGTAGAAAAGATAAATAATCACCATATATATATTTCATGCTAAACCAGCACTCATCAATTGGTCCAGATTACAATATCCCACACATATATACAACAGTGCTCAGTTTTATATTAAGATAGCAAATCCTTACACTTTAATACAGGCTTCAACCCACTCCAACCTCCAACTCTTCAGCCATCCATACCATAGAAAATCTGATGGTAGACTTCCCAAATTCCATGCTAATGCCAATATTGTTGTCATACCCATGTTGACCTCAAGTCACTCTGACCCCTCACATATAGGACAATATCTATTTAAATACATAGAGGGATGGGCAGAATGCAGGCTTAATATGTAAGATTTGAAATACCAGGCACTCTTAAACATGGAGACTAATTGTAAATATAGGGATTTGAACTCAGACTTTCAAGCACTTCACTATGAGATAGCTCAGATAGTGAAGTGCTTGAAAGTGTGAGTCCTATATACTGTCCTGTATGTGAGGGATCAGAGTGACTTGACATCAAAATGGGTATGACAACAATATTGGCATCAGCATGGGATTAGGAATTCTACCATCAGACTTTCAATAGAATGGATGGCTGAAGAATTGGAGATTGTAGTGGGTTAAAGCCTGTCCATTAAAGTATAAGGATTTGCTATCTTAATATAAAACTGAGCACTGGTTGTATATATGTGTGGGAGATGGTAATATGGACCAACTGATAAGTGCTGGTTTAGCTTACATATATATATATATATATATATATATATATATATATATATATATATATATATATATATATACATTGGTGATTAATTATCTTTTCTGCAAGTGTGTGGTCATGTGTATCAGTAGAATGGGATAGTGTGGATAATGAAGTGTTTGAAATTCTGAGTTCAAATCCCCTATATTTATAGTAATACTTGTAGAAGTGGAAATAGAAATCTAATTTTGATATTGTTCCTGTTTTGATTTGTTTATTTAATTATAAGGTATACATTTACTAACTTTGAAAATTACCTGTATATAAAAATTCAATTTAGAAAGTTTCATTAATAATTTTTATTAGTCATTCATTAGATTAGAGATTGTCCACTTAATAATATTCCTGTAGTTTAATTTTTACTGCACCACTCTCAAGCAAAGATTGCGATTTTATCAAACTGATGAATGCTGGTTCAGTATGAAATATGCATCTTGGGGGAATCGTACATCTTTTTACACGTCTTTGGTCCCTTGAATGAGAGTGGTGTAGTAGAAATTACACTACAGAAATATTACTCTTTAAATAGAAAATTACAATTAAAACTCAGAAATAGCTCAAAAAAGATTCAGAGTTTTTAATAATATAAACAAAAAGTGTAAGCACAAATGAAAATACTGTAGCCATCCAATTATTTTTAATAAAAGGGAATCTAATTATTCTTAACTAGTAAATAAAATAGAAAAGTAAAACCATCATTATCCGAATTTTGCAAATAGCCAACTTCTCTTTGGAGGACTGATAAAAGGGAATTTTCTTTATAATGAACTATTTTAAATACAATTTAATACTTTAATGTTAGTTGTTTTTTTTCATATGTCATAGCATCGGCCGGGAGATGAACCCGCAACAACCGTCTGCAACCAACTGCTTGCTTGCAAGGCGGCTGCGCTGACCTCTCGGCTAACAACGCTTGATAGTTGTATACCTCTACGTTTGAAAGTGTAAATAAATGTGTGCGTTTATAAGAATAAAATGAAATCTAAGCACATATTTAAAACGCTTAATCAATTATTTTATATTAAAAATAAATGACTTTTAAATGTTTAATAACAAAATTAAATTCATTTCTAAAATTAAAACAGTTCTTTGTAATAATATTGCTTTAGGCAATAAAAAGCAATTTATTTTACTAAATTAATAATTCTATCTTGTATAAGTTAAAAACTAAATGGATTTTTTTTGTTTTAGCAAATTTTTTAGCTGTCTAAATTATAAAAGATGTATAAATATTAGCTAGTTAATTAAAAATAGAAGTGTATAAAAAAGGAAAAAAAAAAAAAAAGAATTAAAAATTAGAAGCAGTTTACATTGAAACATGGCACTACCTCAAAAGCAATGAGATCACTTCATATTGCAAATCATGTTGCTTGTTTTAATAGTCATAAACATTACTTATTAGAACACATAGATTAATATAAAATCTTTAAACTTTAAGCAAATAATTGGTAAATATCCATTTACTGATCAATAATAGATAGTTGATTATATTGGCTATTAACTATCTAATGAAAGAAAAGTCCCAAACTTGCTTCTTTCTTAGGTTCAATACCCTTTAATAAAATAATTGGTAAGTATCCATTTACTGATCTGCAATGGATGGTTGATTACATTGGCTATTGTTAGCTAATGAAAGAAAAGTCCCAAACATGTTTCTTGCTTCGACTCAATATGTAGGTCATTGACATGAATGCAGACGTGCTGACTGCTAACCCAGAAATCTCTTGTTGAAATATTCATCCATTGATAATTCCATAAGATATTTTACCTGAGAATAATATTAATATACTGAACAGAAATGTAGTTAAGAATAGTGAATTATTTTTCAAGTGGTTACAGATAAAATAGTCAATAGAATTATCTATCATAAAAAATTTAATATGGCAATGCACATTAAAAAGTGGATGTTAGTTAGATCTTTGAGTCATTAATAGAACAATCAAAACAAAATTAAACTTTGCACAATTTTCCAGTATGTATATTGTGGAAAATTGTGCAAAGTTGAATCTTCTTTAAGTGCAGAGGTCATTGTGTTTTTATCTGTGTATATAACAAGAGAAGTTTCAAATCGATAAACAAATTTGAATTTTTTTAACAGCTAACTAATTTTTACGTTATCTCAGAAATATTTTAGATAGTTTATCTATAGACAACTCAACTAGCTGAACAATGTTAGAAAGTAAATTAGGATTTCGATATATTTAGAGAGAAAATTCTTGATTATTCAGATCATTGATAAAACAGATCTGAAGTTCTAAGATAATGCTCATTCCAGAAACAAAAAGTATCATATATTGACAATCTCTAATCCCATACTTTTTTAACCTTTACTATTACTTAACAATATTAAAAAATAACTTAGCTAAGAAATCATTTCCATGCAATCTGCATATATGCATGATTCATTCATTTTTATGACTTTAAAATTGTAGTTGAACTTTTTTAATATTATTATTATTATCATTATTTACAATGACACTGTTTTAAGTAATTACCTCTATATCTATAGAAATATTTTTGAGATTCATAGCATATATATATATGCCAAAGTGGTCTATATAGACCTCCAGGGATCTATTTAACAAAAGTAGGGAGCGATCTGAGCCAGGGGGTCGATTGGGGGTCAAAGGAAAAACAATTCTTAATATGCAAATCACACATATTTTTCATAAAACTATTGTTACACAATGTAAAATTACTTTAATAAATGTTTAAAATCATAAAATAAATGTACAAACACAGTACCTAATAGATAGTTTTATTTTAATTAACTATAAAATTACTTTTTGGGGGGTTGATGGAGATTTCGAAAAATTATATAGGGGTCTATGATCAAAAAAGTTTGGCAACCCCTGGTATAGAGCAATGGTTCATATCTATTATAAATCTCCATCAGATTTTAGATTTTTTGGTTATAAAGAAATGATTATGTAATAAATTTCAACTAACTGTACCGAATTTTAGCAAGATCTCCAATTGGAAACAATTTAGCAAATAACTGTACCGAATTTTAGCAAGATCTCCAATTGGAAACAATTTAGTTTTAATGTCCCCAAATGATTTAATATGTTTAAGCAAGAGTGGCTCTGTTCTGTGAATTTAATTAATAACAGCTTCTTGACCTTTCAAATATGTTTGTCATTGATTAAATATTACATTAAATACCAGGAGCATATCTATGATTTTACTTTTTTATTGTTTTCATTTATGTATATAGGGGATTCGAACTCAGACTTTTACATGACCCTCAACTCTCCATGCCATCTCATATTGCTGACTCACCTGATCACAGACATGTTGAAAAGATAAATAATCATCAATATATGTATTTCATGCTAAACCAGCACTCATCAGTTGGTCCAGACTACTATCTCCACACAGTGCTCAGCTTTATATTAAGATAACCAATCTTCAAACTTTAATGGACAGGTTTCAAACTACTCCAACCCACAACTCTTCAGCCTTCCATTTCATTAAAAATCTGATGCTGGAATGTTCAAAGCCCACATTAGTGCCAAGGTTGTCATCCTATTCATGTTACATATTATATTTTATTTCTTATATTTTTAACTCTTCATTTTTTCCCTCCCATGAATTTATAAAATTATGCTATTTATTTGTTGTTTTCTAAATAAATAAATCAGTAAAATATTTTTATTGCCCTTATCATTATTATTAATTTTTAATTAAAAAAATATCTTTAAAAAATAAAACCAAATTTCTGTTCTTATTTGTTCATCACATAAATAAAGGTCAAAAACTTGCTCTCTATTATTCAATATCTTCATTTTCAATGTATGATAATATTCCAGAATATATTTATTCTTAGTATTGCAAGTTTCAGGGCCAGTTTTAGAGTCTTTATCACCCATTTGCACATAAAATAGGAAGTATCCCACCCCCTTGTCTCTGGAGATAAAGATTAAATAATCAAATAAACACACAACTGTATAGTCACTGTAGTAATTGGTCATCTATTTATACTGAACAATGATAAAGATATGTGTAAGGCATCTGGACCAACTGATGACTACTGATTCAGTACAAAATGTCCATCTTAGGGATCATACATTTTTTTCACATGATTTTGATTGTATGTTTATGATTACACCCCTCTATAAGCTGTTAAAAAGAATAGAAATCAGTCCCTACCTTGTGTGAAAGTGTTATGAAAATTACATTACAGAAATATTATTCATTAAGTAGATAATATATACTCTAATAAATGACTAATAAAAATGATTACTATACAACTGTATAGCGTCCTTATTTAAAAAAATAATAAGAATATTATTTTTGATTTCAAAAATTTAAAAAAGAAATACAATATTACAAAAAAAATATAAAACAAATATAAAAGAATAAAATCAAAGGTGTGTAATACATAAATAAAAACAAACATATCTAATCTATGAATATTTATCAGAAATTAATATGACTCTTATTAAACTTTATATGTGTTTGTCTGCTTATTTGTACTTGTTTAAATATTTATTGCAAATATATCATTGCTAAGCTAATTTAAAATCGGAGTCATGTTCTTCTAATCAATGCTAATTTAATTACAAATAAGTACTGTTGTAATTGAACTGAATTTTTTCAGTGATGTATAGATAGTATAGTTATATATATATATATATATATATATATATATATATATATATTATAAAAAAGTTTTATGTTGTAGTAGTAAGATATCTAGTTGCTATTTCTAAGACACATAATTCAAATCTGGGCTTTTATTAATATTTAATTACATTGAGGATCACCAACTCAACTAATAATACAAATTTGGTCAGTATTTTGATACTCCTATAATCTTGCAATTGAAAAATCTATAGGTTACAGTTGGGAAAATCTTTACTCTGCAATGAATGATTTAAGAGTAATTTATATTTACATTATCAATGTACTAAATTTTCATTGAATTAACTAAAAAAATAAATAAATTTTGATAGTAATATTTTTTTGTTCTTACATAATGAATTAGTTTAGAAACACTGAAAAGATATTATATTACTAGTACAATGTCTAATGATTCATATGAAATTCTATTTATTAAAAAACATATTAAGAATATGTTTTTAAATCTCATTAATGTTATAAATATGATCATTAAACAGATAATATAAAAACAAAAATAAGAGAGAGGTTTATTTTGTTTGGTGTTTTTAATGATAAAGTTGTAATATGGAAGATATCATTGATCACGTGGTACCTTTCGTATTATAACTACTCCAAGTGGACTTCACTTTCATCTAATGATTGCATAAAAAGTCAACCTAATCACTTTTCAACTAGAAAAAAATAAAGCATATATAATATTTTGTATTAGAAACATTAAAAATCTATAGTTTTAGAAATCACTATATGTATTTATTAAACTTGTAAGAAAAAAATTTGTTTTTTTTTTAAAAAAACTCAGTTATAATGGCAACAAATTGAGGATTGTATATTAAAGAAAATTGGCTTAGATTTAATAAACCATTTTTAAATAATAATAATAATAATAATAATAATAATAATAATAATAATAATATTAATAATGATGATGATGATGATGATGATGATGGAGTGATTACTAACTATGAAGGTTATATGTCCTCCAAATATCAAAAGTAACAATTGATTTTCAATTCAATAATCTTTAGCTCTAAAGTTTGTTTTTTTCCTGTGCTAAATATCATAGTGCTAATTTAATTTCAGATGTTCACAGATCTGAACTGAAGATTTTTTGAAACTCACAGAAATATAATGGTTTATAAAAATTGAATAAAATAGCAAACAATCAAAACAGTAAAGACCTATAAAATAAGCTATAAAAATATCTTTTAAAAAACAAAATAAAAAATAAAAATAAATTTTTAAATGTTGAATACAATTCAGGTGCAAAGAAAGTCAAAGTTAGAATAAATTAAGATAAAATTGCTTTAAAGATCAAAGTTCACTAGGGTTGAATGATTTAATTAGTCCAGTAGAGAAAAAAAAATAGATATTATAAATGAGAATATATGAACACTCTAACAGAGTGACCACAATTAAGTCAGTTAACCCTGTGGCAACAAATAGAATAAACAATGAAATTAATCAAAAAGAAATCATGTTATAATATACCAGAAAATAATTAAGTGAAAAGTTATTGATTACATATGAAAAATAGACAGTGAGATTCTAGAAGCACCAATGATATTTAAATCAAGTTATAAAAAGTACTGTTAAATAATATCTATGGCTGAAAAATTGTTTTTGTAGTGGCATAAAATTATAGTAATTAAGTTTCCAAAAATAGTAAAGTTTTAAAACATAATTATAACAAATCACTATGCATAGTATAGAACAACTATTTTTGTCCAACTCAGTACAGAAAGGAAATGACAAATATATAATCATGGAATACTATCTGAACTTTTTGCAGTGCAATCAGGGATATGACAAGAGAGCCAGATTTCACCAATACTATTTACAAATATTTTAAATATGACCACCTAAAAGACTATGCCAAATTTGAGTGTAGAAAATGTTTTAATAATTATCCAATATTATATAAAACATAAAACACAATGTGTTTGTTTTCTGGTCAGTTTGCAAAGATGTTAGTGTAGATTAATTGTCTAGTTTCATGAAAATGATTTATCGTAACAGCAATTCAAAATTGGTAGACAGAATATTGAAGAGATGTAAAAGTTAAGCTACTGGTATAGTAATCAGTACCAAATACAAAATTATAGAAAATAGACAAAATAAAATTGCAAGTCTTTATAAGTACTGTGAATTTTTTTGTTTCTCTATAGATGGAAAGTTTCAAAATAACTTATTGAAGTAAAATCTGCCAATAATTATTTTAAAAATATGTTTGAAATAATCTGACTGTTTTTGTGACTGAAAGTAATTGATCTTAGTCAAAATAATTAACCACTTGAAAGTATCAGTACATGGATATCTAATCAATTTAGTTATTCTTCAAATGTAAAACAAACATGGAAAAACATTATAAGCTTCAACTACCTGACAAATAGCACAAAAGACTTGCAGTGTTCCTCTAGAAGGAGGGAAACTGTGACATTTTTCATAAGAGGCTATTTATGTATTACCTATATACATGTCTATGTATAAATTATAATGAAAATTTTCAATTAAAAAGTCAGGCAAATCACCATGACAATATTTATATATTAAATCAAATTATTAATTATGGTGGAGAGATTTAGATGTTTCCGTCTTCTAGATAACCCAATAATAAAAACATGTTTTTGAAATACATGTGCAGTGAAAGATCTCATCCTTAAAACTTTATATTACTACAATTTAATCTATAAGATTCAAACTTCCTGAATTCATAACGTTGATATCATCTACTTTGGAGAATTATATTTATTATTACTACTGATCATTTATTACTTTAGAAATTATCATAACATGTCTTATGCAGATATAAATTTTAATCCTAGTTTAAGATTAATAACTGTATTTTTATTATTAATCCACTTCTTTAATTTTTTTCTGTACTAAAAACTTCTATTTTCCACATTTTCTTAAGATGAATTTAATTCTGAACTACCACCCTTCAGTAGGTTCAGGTCAAAATCTTCCATGAAAGTCTTTATTATTTGTTCAGTCTTTATCAATATCATGTGTCTATATTTAATTAAAAGATATATAGTAATTTTAAAATGAATTTAAAAATTTTATCAGGTCTAGGAATAATATAACAATATCTACCCTAATAATTGATTAATAATTACCATTAATGTATTTTTCTAAAATGAATGATGCCTAAGATATGAATACAGAAAGTTTGAACCTTGTAGATTAAATTGTAGTTATTTGATATTATTAAATATTGAACAAATGAAGATATGTGTAAGAGATTATAATTTAAGGTAATACGTCAGCTTGAAATGCATCTTGGGAATTATTTAATTTTTTTAGATGTCTTTATATGCTTCAAAAATGGTGATGGAATGGATGTTTTAAATATATCTAATAAACTTTTACACATGAAATTATTTATCTATTTGATAGCTTGCAATCAAGAAGTGAACACTGAATTCAGAATTTGATGGTTTCTACATATTTTTCTAGCCAATATTCAATTATTACACACAGCCACATATACATAAATAAGCAATTTTTAAAAAATATTAAAACTGTATAGCTATTTTTTACATCTGAACCTTGGAAATTTTGTTTACATATATACTACATTTTCTCTTTTTTTTACCGTAGTATTTTATGTAATTATATTTATTTAAATATATGTTTTCGTGAAATATATACTCCCACTTAACTATATTTATTTACTTATTAAATAATCATACAAAAAATATTTATAAGGATATAAAAACATTTTTTTAAATTTAAAAATGTTGAGCTTGATGGACAGTTTTAGAGATTTTATCATTTATATAACATGATCACCACATAAAATAAAAGTACTAATAAACACCATTACTATTTGTATTATATAAAATATATTTTCGAATAAACACTTTTATTGCTGTAGGCAGATTTTAACCATTATTTAAAAGTATCTTAAAGTTCAACAGAAATATTACATTTTTTGGATAATCTATGTGACTTGATTTTTTTTTTTTTGCGTTATTTTTATTTATTTTTATTATATAAGATATAAAGATATATTTCTTCTAAACATTAAATGTTGAGTTAGGAAATATTTCTTGAATCAAAATGTTTGTAAAAATATATAAAGAAATAAAAGATTTAAATGCTTTACTGATTTAATGCAGTGGTGGAGCAACTGACTCCAGACCGGCACTTCTGGCTCTTAATTTTCTTATCAACTCTTGATAAATGTAGTCGTAATGATGAAAATTATTATTATTAGTATTAGTATTACTACTACTACTACTACTACTACTACTACTACTACTACTACTACTACTACTACTCCTCCTACTCCTACTACTCCTACTACTCCTACTCCTACTCCTACTCCTACTTCTACTCCTACTCCTACTACTACTACTACTACTACTACTACTATTACTACTACTACTACTACTACTACTACTACTACTACTACTACTACTACTACTACTACTTCTAGTGTTCTAGATTAAAGACGTGTTCAATTTTTTCTCTCTTGCTTTTGTTTTGTTTTATTGTATTTTTATTTATAAATATTAATTTTTATTGTGTTCAGTAAAATAGGATTTAATTGGATTTGCTTATAAAATGTCTTTCTGCAAGATTTGTCATGATTTACTACCTAAAAATGGAAATTTTGTTTCGTGTATGGGCTGTAGGACCAGTTTTCATTACACATGCTGTAACAGTCAGAATCGTCTATCTTGCTAACACACTGCAGAATTCAAACCCCAGACACGAAACTGAACATTCAAGGAGGGGTTGCCTTCTAGATATACTAAGTTCGAATCTAAAGTCCAAATTTCACAGTGCCATCTACATGACAACACATCTGATGCCACTACTAGTATGACCTTTATACTAAAAGAAGTTTGAGTGGCTAATTAACGTCTATGGATTTACAAAAGAAATGCAGAAAAAATATATATATAGACTGAGACAGTGATAGGAATCAAATAAAATAAGAGATCAAATTTAGTTTTAAATAATTTCACAAAATTTATTAATATAAATTATATATATATATAATGCCACTGTCTGCTTATATGAGACAGGGACACATTTTAAATAATTGTAGGCATTATATTCCCACAACTGACAAAAAGACTTTAAAACAAAGTGATGTATTCTATTCCTTGGGCTAATAGCATTATGGTAATGTGCTTGATGAGATAGAAACATGTGTGAGGTGCTTTGAGCAATTATACAAGTTTAAGAAAATATTTGAAATTAAGTGTTATAAAATATTTATTGATTTCGAGAATAGCACAGACAAAAGCTTACTAAGCAACAAAGTGGGAATGTGATCAAGGCATTTATTTGAGAATAATAATAATAGAGTTACATTGGGAGGTCAGTATTGCTGATAATGAATTTATTAAAGTTGGAGGGTGTGACATGTTTAAGTCCCGGATGCTTTGTAAAATAAATATAAAATAAAAAATATTGAAGATCCGAAATAATTACGGAGGGCATCTCACCGCTAACCCGTAGGAAAGTATTTTATGATCAGCCGAAACTTAGTGACTGTGTGACGATTGCATTTAATTCCCAGGGGTGTCATTTGGGACACCCTCTGCCTGGAAACTTGCAATAAGCAAAAAGAATGGACTTTGCCGTGTAAAGAATCCTTGGAAAAATAAAACAAAGCGGTCTCAACAACCAATTCATTTACCAGCAATACGAGACTAGTGTATATAAAAACATACTAAATGGGTTTTACTGGGATTAAGAGAAATGCCCAATCAAATTCCCCAAAATTCATTTAAAAGGGTCTGCACATTCTCGATGTCAATGATGAACTTTATAATTAAAGTAGAACATGGTATTTAAAATAGAAAAATGCATGCTTGTGGGTTTGAAAAGTAAGTATAGATTTATATACGCAATCATGCATTTGGGGACACATTTAAATCACTGACCTCACACATACTCTCATGGTAGATTAAAATCAATACCATGTAGATTTTAAACTATGTGATTATGTTTTATTAAAGAAAAGAATCGCTCTCGAACGAGTGATTTGCAAGATAATAAAATTGGAAAATTATAAATTTAAAATATGCCTTAATAGCAGCATCTTACTTTCAATAAATTGAATAGTTCACTCGGTCAAAGACGATTCTGACACATTATCATAATAAAATAAAAGAAAGCTTTATAAATAGAAAATATTAACCCAAGGATAGAGAGCAAAATGTTGAGTATATTTAAACACGTTAAAGAAATACATAATGAAGTTATGTGAAATATAAGAAAACAATGTTAAATAGCTATAGCATGTTAGTTAGGAATCACAAGAGCTCTTGGGTTAATTTAGAGTTACCTCTGGAGAAGCATTTAGGTAGGTTGATGGTCGGCAAGTTTTTATATAATTTAACAGCAAAATCTGGAAATGTTCATATTTTTGGCAGCAGCAGTTCCAGGGTTCGTGTGATAACTTCCGATGGTCTACGGCAGAAGATGATCATTCCGGAGAGAAATAGCTTTCTCGCACTCTACTCTATCATGTCAAGATTTACAAATTACTAGAATAGAACTCAGAATGATTTCTCTTAGAAACATTAGAAGAAAAACTGGAGAACAAAAGAAAACCATTCTTTTTATAGTAGACGTTAACAATAGAACTGCCCTGGAGCATTACAAAAATATATCGGACTTATCAGCTGTAATCATCCGAATGTCTAAAGAAATTCAACATTAATTAATTTCTTTTGTTACTTTCCCTGTTGACATTCGAATTACAAACTAGATTTAATTAAAAATTACTTTTATTAATTAATATATAATTGTTAATTAGAGAAGATATTAAATAGTATTAAAGTTTATCGGCTTAACGTTTTCGAGGATCCATGCCTCATATTCATAACCTTCATAAAATGTATAATAAAATATGTAAATACAAATATTCAAATAAGCTAGTATTATGTAGCCCATTTCTTCGAGATCTTGAAGCAAGTATCCTTTCTATTAATGGCATGGATGTTTCCATTGATGTAAAATGCCTCCTTTATTTTTCTTTTGTGATCATTTGATTCTGAGCACAATATTATGGGATTGGCGGGTGTGAAGTTGTGTCCAGATTTTTTAGCATGCTCCAAGAATACCGAGGACGTGTTGCTGTTTTTCTGAGCTCTGTTAAATGTGTAATAGAAAGGATACTTGCTTCGAGATCTCGAAGAAATGGGCTACATAATACTAGCTTATTTGTATTTGCATATTTTATTATACATTTTATGAAGGCTATGAATATGAGGCATGGATCCTCAAAAACGTTAAGCCGATAAACTTTAATACTAATTAATATCTTCTCTGATTAACAATTATATATTTTACATATAGTGAGAAGTAAAGCTATATTTATTTTATTAATTAAAGAAAAGCTTAAGTGGACATCTGCTGTTTTTAGATAAACTTATATAATATTAACTAATTAAACTATTGTCCCTCAATGAATTTTGGGGAATTTGATTGGGCATTTCTCTTAATGCAAGAGTAAAACCCATTTAGTATGTTTTTATATACACCTAGTCTCATATTTGCTGGTAAATGAATTGGTTGTTGAGACCGCTTTGTTTTATTTTTCCAAGGATTCTTTACGGCAAAGTCCGTTCTTTTTGCTTATTACCAAGTTTCCAGGCAGAGGGTGTCCCAAATGACACCTGGGAATTAAACACAATCGTCACACAGTCGCTAAGTTTCAGCTGTTCATAAATACTTTCCTACGGGTTAGCAGCGAGATGCCCTCCATGCGTATTCCGGATCTTCAATATTGTTTTATTTTATATTTGTTTTACAAAGCATCCGTGACTTAAACGTGTCACACCCTCCAACTTTAATAAATTCATTATTTGCTTAATACTGACCTCCCAATGTAACTCTATTATTATTATTCTAAAATAAATGCCTTGATCATATTCCCACTTTGTTGCTTAGTAAGCTTTTTGTCCATGCTATTCTCGAAATCGTAAATATTTTATAACACTTAGCGTTTTGATCTTTTCTTAAACTTGTATAATTGTCAAAGCACCTCACACATGTTCCTATCTCATCAAGCACATTATCGTAATGCTATTAGCCCGAGGAATTGAATACATCACTTTGTTTTAAAGTCCTTTTTGTCAGTTGTGGAATATAATGCCTACAATTATTTAATACGTCCTGTCTCCTTATAAGCAGACAGTGGCATTTATATATATAATTTGTATCAATTACCCCCCCCCCCCCCCCCCCCCCCCCCCCCCCCTTCCCTATATATATATTTTCTGCATTTCTTTTGTAAATCCATAGACGTTAATTAGCCACCCAAACTTTTTTTAGTATAGAGTCTTTTGTTTCTCTGACCACCAGGCACTGGTCACAAGGTCATACTAGCGATGGCATCAGATGCGTTGTCACATAGATGAATTGCTGTGAAATTTGGGCTTTAGATTCGAACTTAGTATATCTAGAAGGCAACCCCTCCTAGAATGTTCAGTTTCGTGTCTGGGGTTTGAATTCTGCAGTGTGTTAGCGAGATAGACGATTCTGACTGTTACAGCACGTGAAATGAAAACTGGTGCTACAGCCCATACACGAAACAAAATTTCCATTTTTAGGTAGTAAATCATGACAAATCTTGCAGAAAGACATTTTATAAGCAAATCCAATTAAATCCTATTTTACTGAACACAATAAAAATTAATATTTATAAATAAAAATACAGTAAAACAAAGAAAACAAAAAGCAAGAGAGAAAAAAATTGAGACACGATCTTTAATCTACAGAACA
>JAQFVV010000854.1:0-35000 GCA_028023455.1 Epiperipatus broadwayi
TGGTAGAATATGTGGCTCTAGGCTGTCTTTGAGTACTTTTTCAATTATTTTAATTGTAAGTGGCCCCATTGAGATTGGTCGTAGGTTAGATAGTGTTGATACATGGACTTTTTTCTTGTTGAAGGGGACTATTGCTATTGGATATAAACCTTGAATGTCATGCAACTTCTGTGATAGATGATTTGCAAGGTCACATAAATATTGGCTAGTGAACTGACTGAGATGTGCAAGGACAAATTTGGGGATTCCATGTGTTCCTGGGTGACATGCATTAGGTACTGTTGCCAGTTTAGTAGCAAATTCTGTGATTTTATATGGAGTATTTGTTTCTGGTTTTCCAAATACATTAGGATTATATTTGACTAGGTGGTATGCTTGCAGCTTTTGTTTGAAATGCTGATAGATCGGTTTTAACATATTATCTCCTGTGTATGTGTGCCCCTGCTCTGTGAGTGCCATTGGCACTCTGACAGTGGATGGGTAGCCCAAGGCCCAGCGAATGTATTTTCTTGTCCATGTGTGTTGTTGGATGAGGCAGACTTTACTCTTTTTTATTGCTAGGTAGTTTTTCAGGTGGTTACAGATGTTATTGTATGTTTGTGTAAGTCTGCATATATGTTGTTGACTGGTGTGTGTTGAGTTTATCATTGTAATCCATTTGTGTATTTCATCAGCCAGTGCTAGCAGTCTTGAGAGTGGGGGGGATTTGCATGTAATGTGATCTATATTAAATGATAAAATGTTTATGAATGCTAAATATCTTTGAATGGGGTTAAGTTGCATATTTTTGATTTTGTGAAGCATTATATATGTTTCTGAAAAAATAAATTCTGGGGTAGAAGTTGGAAGTAGAATTCTGATTGTTTTACCATGTGTAAGTGCAGTTGTTTGAGTTCCTGTCAGATTAATTAGTATGGTTTGTGCAGAGTGGTCAGAGAAGGGAGATGGGTTGATGTTTAGGCTGATTTGATGGTGTAACATAGGTGAATAAAAGCACAGATCAATTTTTGATGTATGACGTCCATTGTGAAAGGTAATTGCTTCATTTGACAGAAAACCCTCTGCACTCATAAGTGGAATTGATATTTGATGCAGCCACTTTAAAATGAACTCTTGATATTTCATATTGAAATCCCCAATTAGTATGGTTGGATGTGAATTAGAGCCCAGTAAGGAGTTAATGTTTAATATAATATTTGAGATAATTGTAGGGCTCGGTGGAATATACACAAATATAATGTTTAGTGTGATGATTTGATGACTAAAAGTTACTATTAGTAAATTTTCATCTATATATATGATTTTGAATGTGTCAAATGGACAACTTTGTGTTATGAGCAGTCCAGTACCCCCTGAGGGAGATGATGTGTCTCTAGAGCATGCACAGTAGCCTTCTCTGCTTAGAAGTACTGTGGGGTCAATTTGTGAGCCACTATATATTTTAGTTTCTAGAAGTCCTAGTATATGAGGTTGTGTAATCTTTATCCATTGTTGTAGCTGATGTATTTTGTTGACTGAGTTGAGCCCTCTGATATTAAATGCTGTTATTTTTAGCTTCATTATCGTGATTGGCTGCGAGTTGGTTTCACAGTGTGTTGAAGTTTGTGTGAAGCTTTTGCATATTCTCTAGTGTTTTGTGAGCAGTTATTAGTGGTTTGATTACTATCCAGCTCCATAGGTATTAAGTTTTCTGCAAAGTGTTCAATCATTTCTGTTAGAGTATTGTTTTCATCTGTTTTGGCTCTTTTTGATTTATTTCTCCTTGGCCGACCAGCTTTTTGGACTTCTGTTGGTGTTGTTTCTATGGGAGGGAGGCATGGGGTTAGTGACTCTAGAATATCTGTAGATGTTTTGTTTATAATTATATGTGGCATGCTTGTTTTTGGGGAGTTGTATGTATCATTTGATATGTCTGGATTTGAGTCTGATGTGTTACTGATTGATATGCCTGGTGTTTGTGATACTTCAGGTATGATTTTTGCTTGATTTTGATCTATTTGATCAGTGCTTTCATTTAATTTATTCGAGCTATCTGTTGTAGTTTCAAGTATATTTGTGTTTTCTTCTGCATGTTTGTTTTTAGTAGCTTCATTTGTACTGTAATTGTTTTCATATTGACTGTTTGAGTTGCTGGTGTTATCTTGTGTATTGTTGCTCTCTTCATGTTGGGATTGGATGTGCTGATTATTTGGTGTCTGGCCCTGTATGAGTTGGCTATCCATGCACTGTGTGGCTAGATGACCACGCTTGCCACAGGCATAGCATTGTGGTTTTAAACCTCTTATATATAGGCTCAGCATAGCTTCCTGATCTGCAATTTGTGTTGGTATAGATTCTGGGTCAATGTCTTTGTGTAATTTTAACTTAAAATCATAGCTATTGCTGTATATTGGTATTGGTGTGTCTTTGAGGTATATTGGTTGAAATGCTATAACCTTGCCAAATGGATCCATCATTTTTTGAAAGTCTTGTTTCATGTATCCAAAATATGTATTTTTTATTATTCCTGTAATTTGGTTCTGTCGATCTTGATTGACTATAACAATTGCGTAATTGTCTAATGTTTTAATTTGGTTTAGAAATCGGTTCTTTTGACTACTGTTAAGAAATTCGATTGTGGGGTATCTGGGATTTGGATGATCTGCGATTCTTACAATCATTTCCCACAGTTCATTTTCAGTTATTGCTTGATATAATAGTGTGTGTGGAAACCGATACAATGATATATTTGCGTCTGTGGCAGATATTACTATTGAGTTTGGTGAAAAAAATCTTTTGAACGATGTATAGAGTCCCCGTGGAATCGTGTTGTTAAAGTGTTCATTAATTTTTTCTAGCATATTATCGGTCCAGTGTGCAAGGGGAGGGTCTTGGTTTACCTGTATCTTTAAATCTAACTGTTTTATATCGTTCGGATTTGTTTTTCTAAATCTCGGAACTATTTTATTATTTATTGTAGTCGCGAAATTCTTTGAACTTGTTGCTTGCATGTTAGTTTTTGCGACTGTGGCATACGATTTGATGGTGTCTAAATTTTTACACACTTCAGTGGCCATATTGATGCCAAATGCTCGATCATGCATAGCTGTGGGCTCCATTTTTTTTTATATAAAAACAAAGAAATTTTTGGTAACGTAAGTGTTTTTTTATGATATTCTTGAGCTAGTTTATGATTTTCATTGATTATAGTTTCAAAAATATTTATTTTTATTTTATGAAATTATCTATATTTGTTTGATTTTAAATTGTGGCATTATTATTAGATTTTTGAGGGTTTGAAACCCAACTACTTTAATATTACTTACCGGCACTATCAGATTTTCTGCGGTATATATATTATTATTATTATTATTAACTTTATTAATTATAAAGTTGTTAATAGTTGGATTTTTATTACTTAAATACTAGTCAAAATATGTTTCTTATAGTAAACATTTTTTAATTTAAAAAAATAACTCAGACTTTAAAAATATTTTAAATGTATGATTCCTTAAGAGTATTAAGTTTATAATTTATCTGGACAGACTAAATACTAAGTCAATCCCACTAATTAGATGACTCATTTGTGTTTTGACTATAGTAGTGATAATGTCTTCCCAAACAATAACCTAAAGATAATAACAATGTTTGTTTAGAGCATTTAATTATTATTTGAGAAAATACAAGGCATTCTGGTGAGTATATTTGAAATCAGATTAACATATATTTTTTGCATATCATAATTGTATAAACTGAGAGAAACCATCTAAACATAATCTGCTTAATAGACAACCATATATTTCAGTATTGAGTAGAATGAAGATTTAACTGATGACTAATCATGATATTGAGTGTTAATATTTTTGTCAAGTTATTAATTGAAATTTGGAAGCCATATTTTTTTAATGAGTGGTAATTATAAATTTTATTTAAATGCACACTGATTACATGCACATTCTTGAGGTTACAGCCTTAGTAAATATTACTTTAATGAGTGGTGAAATTTTCATTTGATGAGATTTAGGAAAATATTTTAAGGTTAATTTAGTTATGATACATAAAGAAAACATGTATGTATATTGTTTTTTATGGTAGATATGTGAATGTATTTCAAATAGTGCTATAATGTTTATTCAGTAAAAGTAAAAAGCTGATTGAAAATGAATTTGGAGATAAATATTAAGTGATTGATTACATTTGATGCATCAACATATGTTCCTGAAATTCAATTAAGAACTGTTGCTGTTGAAAAATAGTGGTAAAGAATTATCAGATTCATAATATTTTATCTGAACCAATGTATCTGATATCTTTTTTTTCTGTGTTAGGAATTTTAAGTGCACCTATATATGTTTTGATTTGAGACAAATATAAGAATAAATATATTGGATAAATGAATTAGAGTTATTGTTAATCAAAATTGCTTAGGTAGAATATAAGTTTTCATTTGTTTGAAAGTAGCATGAAATTAGTGACATCTTATTTGTACCTATAATTGATTTTATACAAATAAAGATTTCCCCAAGTTTAAATCATTTCATATTTCTTTTTTCTCTATCACTTCAGAAATCTTCTTTATTTTAATGTTCATATCAAACATAGTTTCTTTCACAGTTTATTATATTGTGGAATTCAGTTTGACTTCAACTGACTTTCTGTTGTCATCTTTTTTACAAATATGTATATCCTAATTATATTTCAGTGCCTTAATTTTTTTAATTATATCTGTTTGTTTTCTCATCCATGTTTTTTTTCTTTCAGTTCCTTCTTATTATTTTCAACAGACATCTTTCATTAATTTAATGTGGAGTCCCCATATTGCTCTTCAATAAATTTTTAAGTCTCAGATTTATATGTAAGAACTACAGAAACAAGTATGTTAAAATATTTTTTCAGCATAGAGATATATTTCTTTGTAATATATATTGTAAGGTGACATCTTACATACCATCAAAAACCCACACACCAGTATCCATATTAAAAACTATTAACTCCAATAAAAACCAATTTAGGTTACAATCTAAACCTTAAAACAAATAATCTAGCAATAGCCTTCATATTTAACATTAATTAATGATTACATATTTAAATAAACCAAAAGCATATTACTAATTATGCATTAATAAATTTGTTTCAGTTCACCATTCAAAATTATATTCTTACAATACTGACTAAAAGAAAAAAAATAAAGAAAATGATCAAACTTCAAAACACAAGCAAGTTATTCACAAAAACCAAAAGAAAGAAAATAACAATTAGAATTTTTTTTGTTTATTAATCCACTACAAACCAGGCATATATTAGAATAATGTCAATAGTTGAAATAAAATGTGAACTCAAATTTCCACATAAAATATAAAATATGAAACAATATGGAACAACCTTGCTCTGAAAAAACAGCATAATAAAAAAATGAATGTTTTTTTTTTCCTAACAGGAATTTGAAAAGAATACTAGCTATTCAACATGCCTTTTGGAAAAATCTAACTTCAAATCTGCCATTCAATACTATAGAATAAAAGGTGTTGAAAATATCATATCTGTAAAGAAGAAAATAACAGAAAATAATGAGAAAACTGCTTGAATCAATCAATACACATAAATTATATATTTTATAAAATTTTTATTTTACAAATCTTGGAAGTATTTTATTCATAATAGTCTGAGAATTTAAAAAATAGAATAACACTATTAACTTAATAAAACCAAGAACTTCAAGAAAAGTCACAAACAGAGAGAAGGCATCATAGAAATGAAACTGTTTGCCACATAACCATAAGTGTTAAATTTGAGTTTCAAGTAAAATAAGCATACACACATCCATGCTGAATAAGACATCAAATTATGCTACAATAAAACAAAGAAAGTACTTAGATTGGAATGAAGATTGTTGATGAAAGAATGTGAATCATAGTCATGAACATTTGAAAGGCATTCAAACATGGACTAATGGATTATAAATAAAAAGCAAAAAAGAAATGAAGGGATAAAGAACTTTCCTAAAATAAAATTATTTGGATGCACACCAATAAGAACTTCTGCAAATTGGAATATCAGCTTGACTACACTGGATTAATATTATATATGTATTTTTTTATTTCTTTCTTTTGACAATAGTTGAATTTCATCCAACCACAATTCAGATTCTTATAGAAGGGCAGATAATAAATATTATTGTTTTCAATTTAGTAATAAAATATAAGCATAGATATACCAAGCTTGCTTGATAATTTGACCATTTTTAGACAAAAATATAAGGCTTTACTCTTCATGTAATATTAAATATGTATATTATGACTATTATAGTATTAAATATTATATGTTTGTAGCTAACTAATCTATTAGGTTGTCATTTATTCATGATACATGACTAAATCACTTGTATGATTGATCTTTTCTATCATATATTATTATATCATTAGAAAAAGGCTCTCAATACATCAAGTAATCCTCAAAAAAAAAGAATCAAAAACTAATGATAGGAAAATCAGGTAATAGAGACATGAAATCATTTGGATGAATGTTTAAGTTTCTTTTGTTGTAAAGTTCAAATTATCAAGTTTGAGGTAATGAATGATTGTCCTTCATGAGGTAAAATGGAGTTTGATCATCAGGTATTCAAGAAATGAAATGATGGATGATCATGCTTATCCAATTGTGAGTTAATAATTATATAAAACATATTTCATGTTAAAATACAATAATGAACAGAATTTGTTTATGTTAATGATTTTTTATATATTTAATATCAAAATTGAACTCACTGCCAACTTTCTTATTTATCTACTCCCCATTTCATCACATCACATATGGATATTTTGCTTGTTTAACATGATACAATCATATTCTGAAATAGGATACATGCATATTATTTCTGAGTTTGAATACTGTGGCATAACGAGTGAGTAGAGGGGAAGTAGAAGAAGGTATATAAAATCAAATTTCCTTTTATTTAATTATTAATACTCTCATGATTAGCTTAACTTGATGGAGTTAAATTAAATGAATAATCATAGTGAGATATGCCCCTCATTGAGAAATAAACCATTCTATTACAATATATTAAACATTCTATGCATATTTAATTAAGATATGATCAAGATATTTATAGGTATTATTTTTTTTTTAAATTATTATTATTGATTCCTATTTTTTTCATTATATTATTAATTTTAGCATTTGCCTTTAATTCTAATTTCTTAATTTTATATGGTATTGTAACACTTTCTAAAATTCTAAAGCATTATTATCAAAATATAGATGACATAAATAATTTTTATTTAATTTATGTTTTTACCTTCTCATTTTAATCTATGTAATAGTTTTCATAAAATTGCAGTAAAAATTTTTGGTGATATGAAATGACTTATATAACCTTATTAATGATAATCTTGTAACAGTCATCATATAATCCAATAACTATGGTTGCATTTTGATAAATATTTTTCAGAATTTGATAATATCCTTGGTATTGTCTTGATATTTCAAAGCTTTAATCACTGTAAAATGCTTATATTGTTAAATAGTTTTTCATAATCTATGCATTTTTAAAATAATAGCAAAGTTTATTCATTGGTCTTTTGTATAATTTCTATTATTATATAGAAATAATCTACTTTGCTAAATTCATTTTTAAGTATAGCTTAATTTTTGATTAGTTTGTGACCAAAATTCTTTATAGATAGGTTTAATGATGTTAGCAAATATCTTATATAGAACAGATGAAAGATTAGTAAGTCTATATTTTCTTATTTCTTCTTTATTTTATTTTAAACAATAGTATCATTATTGAAATGTTCCAAACACTTAGCAATTCTTTATCATTAGATGTTTATTATATATTATACCAACAATTTCTATATTTTTTACCAACTTCTTTTAAAATGCCAATAATATCACTTCATAGAGCTTGTCCATTCTTCATAGATTTAAATGTACTTTTCATTTCAAAATTTGGCAATTCAGAACATATGATTGTAGAAACTTCTTTGTTCTCTTGTTCATTATTATTATATAATTTTTTTGCTATTTTTTTTAATCCATTTCATGATATCATCTCATTTTATTTTTGTAATAGCATCATTTTTTCTTTTCATTGTCAAAATATTTTTTTATATAGTTTTGACTTATTTACTTCTTTTTTATCAATTCACGGTTATATTTTTATAGCATCTTTAACTATTTCTTCTACCATTTTACAAAATTTCATATATTTCTTTAAATAGATTATTTTTTTATTTTTTTAATATTGCTTCTTTTTTTCAAACATTACTTAGTTTCACATAAAAGTTTACTGAATCATTTCTTTTTTGAATCAACTATCTACATATCAATTCTTAGTATAAGATATTTTTTTTATTAAATATATTTGCTTTATATATGACCTATCCAATTTAGTATAGTGGTGGAATGTTAAATTCTGGAATATGAGGTCCTAGGATTGATTCTGGTTAATATGTCAAATGTATTAAGCAAATTATACTTTCCATATGCTAATTTAACCAATTGGACTTTTATCTTTAAATTGAATTTGAATTTCAGGATTAAAATCTTCCATGACAATTTTAAAGTATTTGATCAAAAGTATTGTATATATCTAGATAAAAATACTCTACTTCATTAGAATAACTTCTTGGGACATAAATTTGAATAATTAATCTTGTGATTCTGTAAGATATTCCTTAATCTTTTTATTTATAATAAATTCCACTCCATCTATGCTTTCAATATAAAAATTACATATCCACTTTTCAAAGTAATTGTCTATTAATCTTCTCTTTAATATTAAATCATTTCTCATACAATTTATTTAATTTTTCCTTGTATAAAAGTAATTTACAGAAAATTTAATAATAATCTTAATGTTTTAGTCGAAGGTGTGAACATTGTTGTAAACTTTGAATTTATCAATATAATGTTAATTATCATAATAGAAACGTGTCAAAATTACTTAGAACAAAAATTTATACCAGCATTGTACATCTTTTTTATTAAAATTATTAAATATAGCTATTACTATCACTAAATATTAAAATATTAATGTTACAGCAGACTCTCACAGGACAATGGCTTGAAGATTCAATTCTTTTGACAAGTGTGCTAAAGCCTAACTATTATCTTCTACAATATAATGATAAATGTTAAGGTGTATATATATATAAACAAAAAAAAGACTTATAAATCCAATAAATAATATTATATTTCAACCAGAGGACTGGTTTTTTTCTTTCTGATGAAAACCAGTCCTCTGGTTGAAATATAATATTATTTATTGGATTTATAAGTCTTTTTTTTTGTTTTTGTTTTTATATGTTTTTCCTTTGGTTAGTTTGTTATATATATATATATATATATATATATATATATATATATATATATATATATATATATATATATATATATATATATATATATATATATAGAGAGAGAGAGAGAGAGAGAGAGAGAGAGAGAGAGAGGAGTATATTCATAATAATTAGCAGATGTGAAGTAGAATATATATCAGTTGATGTTATAGAAATACTTTTTCTAGAAGTACTTGTTGACAATTACAATCTTTCAATAAATACACAAATACTTACCAATCATTTTTTAGATCATATATCAATACATTTATTTAATCTCACTTGTAAACTTTAATTTTTATTAACAGTCAAATATAGAATTTTTATTATTTTAGATATTCATGATTTTATTTCTCATATCCAACATGTCAGCCTTATGTATACACAACCTATATTTTTAAAAACACTTCTGTACTTCAGAGATATATTTACAAATACTGGAAAAAAATATAAATGATCTTAAGCTGCATTTTGACTAAATTAATTGAAGAGACTAGTTTCATTGATATGCATCCCACAAATCCTTTATTTTGATATATGATTTTTTATAGTACAGGCTTTTTCATACCTGCACTTTAATATATAATATATAGGGGGTTTGAACTCAGACTTTTACATGACTCTCAATTATCCACACTATCTCATACTGCTGATACACTTGATCACACACATATTGAAAAGATAAACAATCACCAATATACATATTTTGTGCTAAACCAGCACTCATCAGTTGGTCCAGATTATCATCTCCACACATGTATACAATCAATGCTTCTCATATATGTATGTAAATGGATTATGTTTTTACATGAGGGGTCAGAGTGACTTATGATCAATATGGGTAGGATGAGAAGGTTGGGACCAGTGTGAGATTTGAGCTTCCATCATCAGATTTTTGATGAAATGGACAGCTGATGAGTTGTGGGGTAGTGTGGATTGAAGCTTTTCATTAAAGTATAAAGATTGGCTATCTTAATATAATCTGAGTGTTGATTGTATATATGTGTGGAGATAATAATCTGTGCCAACTGACAATTGCTGGTTCAGAACGAAATATATATATTAGTGAATGTTTATCTTTTTGAAATGTTTATGATCAAGTGTATCAGCAGTATGAAATAGCGTGGATAGTTCAGGGTCATGTGAAAGTCTGAATTCAAATTCTTTATTTTTTTTCTATATTCATAATTATATATTTGAAGCCCAGAGAAAAAACGATTTATAACTTACTATGATCAAGAGATGTATTACAAACATAAAAATATTCTAAAGCTATTTCAGATTGAATCAATTCACTGAAATAACTTTAACAATGAAATATAAATTTATTAATAACAATTAAATTAAAATGAAATTAAGGTCTGCTGAGTATGCCATAATGTTAGATAATTGATTACTGTTAGTGATATATTTTTTACTGGTATTACATAATAACTATTAATAAAAACTATTACAACAATCAGTAATTAAGATTTTTTAAATACATTTCTTTTATTTTTTTTTTTGACCCAGATTTGAATCCAGAATGGCTTAAAACAAATTTTTTAAGGCTCCAATCAAATTTGGGATATTTTTTCAGATATCTGGTGCATAGCCAATTTTTCTAATTCGTCATTATTACCTGGCAAATGATTATGTTAATATTCTGAGTTTAAATTGCCCAAATCTTAGTTCATTTATAAAAGATCTTTATCCTGCTGAGGGAAAGCCTTTTTTGCAATGGAGTTTTTTTTCTTCAATGGGTTATGTGAATGCTGATTTACCTTTTTACTTAAATGTATATTCTCTCTATACCTATCAACACATCTTATCATTAAATATTTCGTCATCTGATCACTTATTACATGTATTCTAGCACATGCACACACATACACGTATAATATATTTAATTTTCTATTAAATCGTGCATATTTCAGAATTATAAAGTTATAACACTGTATACATATTTACAGGCATTAAGTATATTATTATTAAATTTATAAATGTTTTGATAATTATTTTAATTATTTATTTCAGTTAACTCTTAACTAGATAACTTTACAATTAAAGGGAAAGTATAACTATTTGTTCAGCTTTTGAAAATTTGAAAATGCATAATTCTTTACTTCTATTGTGAATATTATAGTTCAGATTCAACAACCGTTTTAGTACACCTTATAACTAGTTAAGAAGATTGCAAATATCTTCAAAATTAGAAAAAGATGAGAAGAAGGAAAATACTTTTGTTAAAATATTTGTATAGAACAAGAAATAGTTTTTTCCTTCTAATAGCTTTTAGTTTTTTAAGATTTGTTTCGTATTGTTTTTTTTTTTTTAATACTTTCTTGATTTTCCTATTTTTATTTCTAGTCATGATGTTATTGACTGATCAAATTCTAATTTTTGTAAGCTTTGCCATAAGTTAAAGAATATAACTCTTATTTTTAACCTAGTGCAGTTCTTCAAGGAAAAAAATTGCAAACATTTACAAGATCATATTATATTTGCTATCCTCTCAAAGAAATATTTAATCTTATTTTATTTACTTTTCAAGAAGAAAGAAACTGTTTCTCAGTAATAAAGAGCTTTAGTTATATGTATATGTGTGTGTTTGTATATATATTTCAAATATGCTACAATAATCTATCACATCGTAATATAAATTTTATAGGCACTGACAAAGAATCAGTCAGAGTAGTAAATCAGTTTGTTATTTAATCTAAAAAATTATTCAGCAACATATAAATAAGAAAAAAAAAATACATTCTAACATTAAAGGAAGTTTGAAAACAATTATGCACTTTTCGTTATATTACATGCAAATAATATTACATTGGAAAAAAAAACAAAAAAAACGTAATTTTAATTTGTATTTAGGTAGTGAATGTTAAAAGTTATCATTACGAATATATATATGCTGGGTATTAAAAATTAAAGGAATGTTAAAGAAAATCAGCTTAAACATTATTGCCTATAACAAAGCTTTTGATTGAGTTTAATTACTACATTTTAAAATATTTTGATAAAATAAATGTACTAGAATATCTGATTATTTATATTATGAATAGTTCATGTGATTATAAAGTAGATAAGTAGACTGTTTTAATATTATTAAAATAGTTAAAATTGCGCATTATTTAATATAAGATAACAAAGCTTGTATTTGCTCAAAACTAGATTGGTTTATAAATGTGAATATGTGTAAGAAGCTCACATCTATTTAACACCAAGAATCTTCAATCTGTTGTCAAGGCAACTTTTTATGAGATGGTAACCACCTTCTTTATTAATAAAAGTTGTCAGGACATTTCATTGAAGATTCTAGGTAGTGAATAAACTTGGGTTGCTTTCATGTAATTGTTAAATTTGTATATCAGTTACACTATACAATTTGCATTTTGAATCAAAATTGATGAATAAAAAACAGTAATAATTTTTGATATTAATTAATGGAAAGAATGCACATATTATCATAATGTTAATTTTCCAATATTAATATCAATCATTTTTCTTTATTCACTTTTTTACAATGCATTATATTCTTATTTTACTGTTATAACAATTTCGATTGCCCAGCAATCTTTTTCAGATCTTTTGTTTCTAAACTAACCCCACTGTCTGAAAAAGATTGCTGGAGTAATTGGAAACATTATGATAGGTAAAATAAATCTATAATGCATTGTAAAAAAGTGAATAAAAGAAAGTGATTGATATTAATATTGGATAAATTGGATAATACATTAAAGAAAGATTAGAATGTTAATTATGTTGAAAAATAAAGTTTTATACTGCTTTTGGTTTATTATATACTTTATTTCAAGATAATTTATAAAAAACTTAAGCATTGAAAATGACAGACATAGGCTGTGATCTATGAAGTTTTAATTCCAGAGAGTTCTTCTTAATGACTAGAACAAACAACATAGAGCATTTTTGAATTGCCTATCCATTACAAAAGCTCCAGAAATTAAGAGGTTTGTTATAAACCAACAGTTAGAAAAGTTATAGCAAAAAGTGTGAGATCTTTATATGGAATAGCTTGTTGTTTAAAATAAAGATTAAAATTGATGATGTAATGTTATTTTCTGTGACTGTAA
Organism: Epiperipatus broadwayi; assembly: GCA_028023455.1. Classification (NCBI taxonomy): domain Eukaryota; kingdom Metazoa; phylum Onychophora; class Udeonychophora; order Euonychophora; family Peripatidae; genus Epiperipatus; species Epiperipatus broadwayi. The sequence goes on from JAQFVV010000854.1 coordinate 13,400, forward strand.
AAATTAAACAATAAGAATGACAGAAAAAAAGATTTAATGTTTCTGAACAGTAATATTAGTGATAACTTTTTAAATACATTGAAGGCAGTGAATGTTTAATCAAATCATTCTGAACCCTTGTGCAAATGATTCATACATTCATTATGGCAGTGCATAATGCTTGAAAAACATAACATTGAACAATCATCAGTACACTCAAGTCTTGTCTTTCACAATAGCTTCCTGTTTTTCACATATTTTTTCATTGGATATCAGAAGATTGCTTCACAAAAATACATATAAAATCTGCTAAGTAAATCAGTCATATTATAAAGTCAAGACAGTTTCAGCTTCTAATATTCATCTCAAGATTCCCCTTTTGGGCATTAATGTAAAAAATGGAATTCTTAGAAAGTTCCAAATAATTTTTTTTCTCTAGATCCAGCAATAAAATAGAATTTGATCTCCCTAGATATAACTGAAATCTTATAAGCAGATTCAGGATAACTCATGGTTGTTGTGCTTATCTGCTTTATAAGTGGAATTTAACAGCCACTGATGTTTTAAATGTGAGTGAACATTTTATAAACAAAATCTGTGAATGCAGTAGCAGATTTGAAGGTCATTGCAATTTCTACAAATTTCTTTATTATAATTTTGTTAATAGTTATGTTGTCAAAAAATCCATATGCCAAATAAATAAATAATAAACAAAATTTACATAGTTTATAAAATTTTTCTCGATTTTATTATGAAAATTCTATCATTATCACATGCAAAATAGGTTTATCTGTTAAAAAATAAATTCATTTAAGTAATTTTTTAATCTTTAATAATTTTAAGAACAGTGATTCCTTTATAACTTGTACAATAATAATTAATTAGAAACTATGTTTTTTTATGAAAATATCTGCTGATTCCCCCCCCCCTCAACAACAAAAAATATTTTAGTGAGAACCACGTCAGGACTGCTTTTCATTTTTAAATAAAAAATTAAATAGATTTTAAATAATTTATAAAAAGAAAATTCATATGCAAATTATAATGAAAGAACTTGATTCATGAAGGCTTACACGTCTAGAGCTTTTCAAAACTTTTCTTATACAAATATAAATGTAGATGATATTTATTTAAAAAGTCACAATTTTCTGAAGTTTTGTTAATTTGTATTATTACTATAAGTTTACAAAAATATAAAATAAAAATCTATATTAAATTATTTAAAAAAAATTTAAATTTTTGTTTTTCAATTTTGACATTTGTAAACTTATTAATAATGTCCTCATTAACACATAGTTTTTAGAGTCTTCCTTTTTTATTTACAATATTACCAATGTACTAATCTTTAATTCTGAAAGAGTAGTATGCAAATTATCTTTTACTAATTTCATTATGAAAAATGAATTCTCTTTTCAGAATTCCTCATTGGTAATGTTGAAAACAATCTTAAAATTATTTAGAAGTTAGAAAATGTTTCTTTTTGATTATAAAATTCAATTTTTCAGATGCAGTAAATGACATTCTCAGTCTTATTTAATATTAAACCACTAAACATCATATTATCACCATTTTTTATGCTTCCTCAAGTTGTTAAAATAAGCAAAACTCCCCATACAGTAGCAAGAACAAGGTGCAGTGTGCTCAGATCAAAGGCTCCTCACTGATGAAATCCCCAAGCTAGAAACTAGTCTGGTGATATTGGATGAGTAGGCATTAGATAGGGATTTTATGCACAAACCTTCTGACATCCATTGATTATTCTGGCTTGCACTGAGTGGCACTACTATATGGAGAGTTTTGCCTGTCTTATTTAATATATGAAACTGTTCCTATAAATATTATATTTTTAATTAAATTTAGAAGTCAAAGCTTTATTTTGTTTAATATAGACAAATATAGGTGTCTCTTTACTTTTCCTAATAGTGAATGAGGTGATTTAACTATATATGATGTCTTATATACTGTGTTTTATTTAATACAATATCTTACACATTATTGACAAATAAATAGAAAATGGATAAATAACTTTGTGAAATTAAATTCTTAGTTTAAAATGATTCCATCAACTTAAAATTAACCATTTTTCCTGTAAAACTTTAAGATATGCTTGTAATTTGATATTTATTATTTATTACATTATAAAACCATAGTTAAATATTACAAGAAAATGTAAAATAGAAAAAGAAATTGAAATATTTAAAATAAAGAATATACTTTCAATTGTTCAAATATGCTAAAAGAAATTTGTGTGCCTATTCTTTTTTATTTAGAAAAAATTTGAAAACATTACAGATATTTGCAAATCATGAAGTACATGGTCTCTATATAGCCAGGTAAATAACAAATAATAATCAAGTTTTAATGCATAATTATCATTAAATGAAATATAAAACAAATTTCTAAATAAAGACTGAATTAAAGACATTTACAATATTCTAAAATATATAGGGTATATGAGCACAGACTTTCACACTACCCACCACTCTCCACATTATCTCATAATACTGATACACTTGAACACATATATGTTGAAAAGATAAATAATCACCAATATATGTATTTCATGCTAAACCAGCAATCATCAGTTGGTCCAGATTACCATCTCTACATATATATGCTATAAGTGCTCATATATATATATATATAAGATAGCCAAACCTCATACTTTAATGAACAGGGTATTCTAAAAAAGGAAATTAATTAATTTTTTAAGTAAATATTGGATAAAATTCTGATCAGGAAAAAGTTGTTTGCAAAATATCAGTTTCACTTCTAATTTGATGATTTTAAGTATGCTGTGGTGCTGGAATGACAAATTGATCATTTATCAAAAGTAATGTGTACATGTAATTTACTGTCCAGATTTAGTTCCCGCTGAGTGAATTTTTTGAGTGCCTTTTTTAATCAAAGAAAATGATTAAAATTTGGGAACTGCCCACTACTGAGGATATTGCAATCATCCACTGCTTTCAAAAGATGGTCACACTCTGAAATAACTATCTGTGAGAAGTTTGTGCATGCAGCATGTCATCCTAAAAAAAATGCAAAATCATACAAAAATGATGACTTGCAAAATACCAGATATGGACATTTTCATATAAATCATAGCTACACTTTCATTTGCATTTTGCAGGACATAAAAAACTTTTGTGTGCCCCAGTGATTGTAAGAAACAATCTTTTGCTTTTTTATTGGAATGAATATATATTGCTAAAAGTTTCATTGGTGCAACATTTTTTGCAAAAAAAAAACAAAAAAAACATTGTAAATACATATTCATTTATTTTCAGTAAATAAAGTTATAGGTCACCACTTTATATGAAATAAGATTAGTTCTCATCATTTTTGCAAATAACTTGATTCAATTCAAAATATAAATATGTGTTTGTTTATTTCCACAAAATAAAGCTTTTAGGTCACCATTTTGTACAAATTAACAGTTTGTCATCATTTATCAAAATTGATGAATTAAGTTTATCAGGTCTCATGCAGAAAGCTATTGTTAAACTAATATGTATATGAAATCTCCCAATGGACTAATACATAAGTACCTTTATTATTAATGTAAAATGCCTTACATTTAATCTTTCATATTTGTATTTAAATTTGGTGAATAAATATAATTTTACAAAGATAATTGAAGAGCCATATATATAGTCAGAGCTGGCCTTCTCTATAAAGGGGTCTGGGCGCAAGAAATTTTTGGGGGCCCTAATTTTTTTTTCAACGGTAAAAATAATAGTAAAAATAGTATTAAAAAAAAGAATATATATTGCATCATATGTATTTATTTAAACGTGATCTTTTTTTGGTGATGTCAGAAATATTTAAAAAATTACACTTTTTAATAATTCTCTTCTCGATATTTAATATAGTTGATGAAGATTTTTTTTTTATTAATTCTAATTTGCTAAAAGAATGTGTTGCATTTGCTATAGTAACTGGCAACATAAAAAACAATTTTTAATGGACTTAGCACACTTGGAAAAAGTTCGTTAGTTTTCTTAATCAAACTATTTCCTGATTTAAACCTTTGCTTATCTTCTTATTATAAAATTTTACAAAATTCCTTGAGCAATTTTCTAATTCTTTTTTTTCTAATGTTTTTATAATAGAGATTAATTTGAAACTATAAATAATATTAGATATATTTTTGAATCTTTCTTCTATTTGCACATTAACGTTATCTATCACAATGACGAAAAAGTTCTAATTTCCTCTACTGACTCTTGTAATACTTCACCTGCTGCTAATTCAGAAAATAATGTTTTTCTTTTTCTAATTTGTAACTCAGGAAAATTCTCTGAGACTTTCATGATATGTGCTATCACTTTTGCTTCATCTAAGAATATGTTAAATTTTGGATTTCATTCTACATCATTATTTGTTGTTTCAATGCTTTTACATATAAATACATGCTTTGGGTTGGGGGGAGGGGAAATCGAACATTTTCCCACAGGTTCTATATTTTATTGCAAACTTGTAGTTTGTTTGCATTTCCCCTTTCTAGTTGAAACTTGAATTGGAACTACTGAAGTCAATACAATTTTATTGTCAGATTTATTTTGAAGCCTTGAAAACAGTACTACTTTTGACTTTTTGAGTTTATGCTTTTCTTTCTCTTTCTTTTCTATTATTTTTTTTGACATCCAGAAAGTTACCTTCTTGGCATGAAAATTATGGGCTGTAATAATATTTAAAATGTTTATCCAAGTAAAATACTTAATTTTCAATATTGCACAATACTAGCAACATGCTGTTGGAGACCTTTGGGATTGACACTAATTGTAAAGATATGCAATTGGATTCAAATGTATTTTTTAGTTTGGTTTCACTGGACTAAAACAACAAAGTAATATAGCAACATCTAAAATATTAATAACTATTAATTTCTATAAATATGAAATTAACACAAAACAATTATTTACTTATCCTGTGCAACTATATTTGGCTGCTCTTTCTATCATGTCCCATATGCTACACACGATTTGCCTTAAAAAAAATTTCACACTTGTAGCATGATATAACTGCTAATATATAGAACAAGCTCTGATAGGAATTGCAATTTCTAGCATGTAGAAGTATTAAGTTTTGTTATTATTTATTGGGTCCTGCATGGGATAACATATGCCTCAGCTTATATGATATGAATTATCTTCATATAGGAAAATATTGTTGAAATCAATGAAAATTTTAAATAGGCTAAAGCTACTTTACTAATGGATATTAATGGTTTTATTCTATTTTAAGCCAATTTTTTTTATGTCTTTGGGGGCTTCTATAAGTGTAGGGCCTGAGTGCATTACATCAATTGTATCCCCTATGGCCAACCCTGTGTATAAATTACATGGTCATTTATTCAGCAGGTTATAAACATTTAAGAACCTCACTGGTAGGATGAGTGCAATAACCCATCCAAAATTGATCAATATAAATTTACTTTATACTTTTCACAACTGAGAATCACTCCAAAAAACATTCACTTTTAAAATCTGGCATTCTAGCATTAAACTATGCAGAATGATTAAAGTTCATATACATAAACTAAAAGATCATAATATTTATTTAAAAGTAAATAGTTGTTTTATTATTATAAGTCAATATAATAAAACCTCAACTAATAGTGCCTATTACCTTTTTTTCTTCACAAATCATCTGCTTTTTTGATCCTGAAACTATCTACATAACTGATGTTATTTTTTATGGTTCCACCATTATTTAAACTGTTATTTTGGTACAATGATCATTAGAATTGATTTTTTTTAAAAAAAACAAACAAACTGAAATGGTATACAGTAAATACTCTTTGCACTCCATCTTTTTTTTTTGGAACTAAGTGAAAATTAGAAATTATTACTGAAAGTAATTTTTCATCAAAAATAATTATGAATTGTTATATTTAGGTTTTAATTCTTTACAAGCATTCTGCAAATACTTCTGCACATTTGTTTCATTTGTTACTCCTATTTATATTTTACTTCTGTTATTGTTTCATACCTGTTAAAGCATGATATGTATTTTATTAAACAAAAAAAAAATCAAAGTATGGGCAAGAGGAAGTTATGCTGAATTTTGACAAATCTCATAAACCACTGATGAAAGTGAAAGCTTTAAAAAATAGGGGCAAATTCTCTATACAGTATTGCCACCCAATGCAAACTATAGTAATCAATGGATGTTAGAAGGTTTGTGCATAAAATCCCTATCCAATATTGCCAAACTAGTTCTATCTTGTAACTGTGGATATTAAATAAGTAGGTAATAGATAGTGGCTTTATTACCCTTACAAATTGTCTTCAATAAACATCTTGCAATTTATGGCTTCACTGCCATATATAATTTGAATCTCTACAGACATTTCACTAATAATTTTTTTCATTATAAAGCAAAATGTAATGTTAATGCATTATTTTGTTGTGGGTTAATGTACAAAACACATTGTCACATTTCATGTTAATTCATAATTCAGACATGCTAAAAATTTAAAATTTTTGAATTGAATAGCTAAATTATAATGCTACCTAACACATGTATAATTCAAAGACAGTTTTGCAAGCAGTTTGTAGAAAAAATAACAAGTCATTTATCACATTTTCCCTGGGACACACTGTGTATAAACAAGACCAATGAAAATTCACTAGCTTCTCTCTCATATATGACTTCATCTTATGCATAAACCATATCTCAAGATAATCTTATAAATGATTATAGTAAAAAAATATGATCACATAATGTCAGGCAGACACATTTTTGATATATTTGGATGTATTTGTTATACTTTCTATTAGGTTTATAAGGTCATTATAAAACATACTTATAATATTTTTTTATAGAATAAAAATAGATTTTTTGTCAGTGGTTTCCAGTAACAATGATGAATAATAACCTAGTCTTTAAAATCATGCCCAATGCTCATTTAATGAATTCATCCCATCATTCATTTTTATGCATTGCTTTTACTCATATTTATTTTCATTCTAAAGCTATAAGTTTTATTCTATATATTTATTACATTTACTATCTGCCATATCATCAAAAAATACAATATACCATTAACTATTTTATTCTCCAATTATTATTTGCCATTATCAATACAATACTTTATTAATAATTCATGTGAAATATTTAAAAAATAGAAACCAAATCAAACCTACATCTTATATCTATTTTTATATTTAATTTTTAAATTCAAAGATGATCAAATCTTGCAAATATTTTCTAATACATGTACAAATTCCCTAGTACAAAAAAAAATTGCTAATAAGTGAAAGGACATTCTTTGGTTTCTCAATGAAATATACTTTAAGCATTCAAGTATAATGAATTTTAATGACATCTTATATTGTTGGTGCTTCGTTTCTTATTAGCACTTCTATAATTGTTTAATAACCAAACATAATTTATATTGTGAATCTTACTGGTTTTTATCTCTTCATTTATGAAAATTAAGGCTTTGTGATTTTCCTTTATAAATGTCTGTTAGTTTTTAAATGAATCATATTTTAACTTTTTTAGGATAGGATATATATGTATGTTATGGAAAGATGTGAGTGTTTGTTTTTTTTTCTTTTAATGACAGAAGATATAAAATACAATTCTCTTATTACTGAGACTGTAAAGTCATTAGTAAAAACTAATATTGATGACTGAAAGCAAAAGGTGCTAAAACTCATTGGGTAATGGATCTTGGTTGCCATTCAGTGATGATCTTTAATTTACAACTACAGATAATTTTCAAATGAGGGAGATTTATATGCACTGGAAAAAAATAATCTTATATGAAATGATATGTTAATAAGCATTTATTTTTATAGCGCTCTGTTTTATAAATTATAATACATTAAAGATCAGCCTTTTCAAGCTATTGTGCATGCACTTTTTATGAGTGTTAATAATAAATGAATACTTTTACTCCCAACACAAGATATAGTATTTAGGAAAGAATAAAATGAATCCACTTATTCTTTCCAACTCAAATGCTTATATATGGGCAAATCTTAAGTACTGGAAGTGAAAGTGTGAGGATAGACCACTCACTTTAAATTACTGTTTATGATGTCTGAATGATGTGAAATTAACAAAACAAAATGAAGAAAATTCTGGTTGAAAAATCAAGGTGTATTTTATTATGGAAGCTTAAATGAGATTTATTATGAATAAAAATATAAACTGATGATATAACAGAGAAATTAGTAAGACTCAATTCAATGGAAAATATCAAATATAAATAATTTAGATTAATATCACAACAAATTCTCAAATCTGATGTTAAAGAATAGTAAATGAACTTTTACATAACAACAAAAAGTTTTTGAATACAATAAATAACATTTTATAATTATCTTTGAAGATTTTAATATAAGAAATAGAAAATGTTTTAGAACATATGAATAAATTTGGATATGAAGAAAAGATGAAAGAATTCATAAACATGAGAAATTTGGAAAAAAAGTTTATATCTTTATTTTTTTTTTAAAAAAAGTTTATATAAATAAATAGATCTGAAAGCATTCTAATGAAGAAATGGTAGCATTTGATTATGTATTTATTGATTCTATTTTAAAACTATAATGTACTTAACATGCCTAAATATAAAACTAAAAAAACAAAAACTATATAAAAAAATTATAACAAAAGTTGATATCTTCAACATTCAGAAATATTCTAATAGCTAGAATTTATAAATTGTTTAAAAATATGAACAATTTGAAAATTGCTCCAACTTAAATAATGTCACTAAGAACAAATGCAAAAATAGCAACAGTAAAATATTGTAAGTCTCCAGTAAATTTCCAACAAAGACAATTGCAATATATGCTTAAAGAAAAGAATGTTAAAATATCTTAAAACACCCATTTAGAAATACTAAATATCTAAAATGTTTTCAAATTGCATAGAAAAAATAATAATACATAATAAAATATAATTGAGAAATGACAATGAAAATTATAGAATTGAAAACATGTCTCAAATCTATTGAGTGACATAGTGGTATTGAAAAAAACTATTCTTATAAAAAGCAGATATTAAACTATTTGGTACACATAAAAGCATTAACATTAGGAAAAGAGTTGTAAGGATGATATTATTTCTTCAGAACTTTTAATAGTGTTTTGAATAATATATAGTGTGAATAAAAAGGAAAACCAAAGGAATGATTGTTTAAATTTTACAGATAAATGAGGTTGTTTCACAAATGATTCAGATCTTCAGAAAATATTAAAAGCTATCATACAAAAGCAAAAAAATAAAAACTCAAGATAGATATTAAAAAGACAAAGTAATGTTAAATAAACTTTCTAAAAGAAAAAAGAATAAAGAAAGTAAAAATTAATTTAATAGTTTAACAATTAGAAATTCCTGAATCATATTGTTAAATAGATAGAACAATAGAAATGAAATTCACCATTGAATTAAATTTAGATATATTTTTTGGTAGAAATAATATTAAAATGAAATAAGTGTAGCTGTGATTCCATATGGGGTTTGAAATATGGACATTTAATAGAAGACAAGTACAGAAATACAAAGATTTTCAAATTTATATAATTAATTATAAAGATGTCTGTTGAGCACTAATAAGGAAGAATTAAAAATTAAATCCATAGTTGAAAAAAACAAATGTATGTTGCTGAGAGTATTAATAGATTTAAAAGATTGAAATTTATATGGAGTAGATGTATTGCTAAAATGAAGTGACAGTTTATGGCAACTAAAATTCTAAACTATGCACTAACAGAATTAAAAAAAGACCAGTGAAGATGGATGAAATAAAAAAAATGTCCTGGTGTAGTATGAAGAGAAGTTATGCATTGAAGAAACTATATTAAACCTAAAGAAATTTTCATTCTGCAGTGATTGGAAATAATATAAAATTTATAATAAAAAAATGTGTTTCCAATTTATATACATTTTAAATATCTAGCAAAGACTCTTCAAATATTATTTTCAAGTTCACTGAAGCAAATATTAACTTTTCTGTCTTTCTCAATATATCACATCTAAACTCATTTACATCCCTTGCCTTTTAACAATTTCTAAATTCCAATTTATTCATTAAATATAATTATGCCTAATTTATTACAAATTCACTTATGTAATATGTCAATAAATATCAGTTGCAAACAGAATTAATCTAAGTAAACAACTCACTGAAATTCATTTTGGAAAGTCTTTTAATATATCTGGATTGCTAATATATCTGGATTGCTCATCTATTACAATCATTGATTACATTACAAATATCAACAATTTACTCAAATTCTCTTTGTTTAAAGCCTCCATCATAATGTTATAACTTAATATTTCTGTTTACATTTTATCCTTTATTATTGGTCAATCAAATTCATCTATATCTACTCTACTTTCTTTTTTTAATTAATGAAAGATTATTACTTTTATCTTCAATTATTGATTCATTTTTATGACTTCTTTTTTCAGTCTAATTATTTTAATTTACTAGATATTAAATTAATCCTACCTCTTTTTGTAATTTTTTTCTTCTGCTACATTTTCTTTCTAATTATTCCATATAGCTTTCTATTTTTCACATCTTAATTTATTGTTATGCATACTATTTGAATTTTCTAAAAATTCAAATTTTTACATCATCTTCATTTTTTTTTCATTTTATTCATCATTTCATTACTAATCTAAGCATTTTTTATACCTTATGTATATATTTATAAACATATTAGACCATAAGTAAAGGTGGATGATTTTCACCTTTATTGTTTAAAGGAGGTTGTCATGATAACAGATTGAAATTGTTGATTGTTACTTATATTGATATTATTTAAGTGTTGACTGCTTTTATATATTTATATTGACACAAGCATTACTGAAGTCTTCTTTGAATAATTCCCATATTTTATTTACATTATCAGTAAATTATATACAATTAGTTTCTTTTAATCCAACAAATCTAAACATTTTTTTTCCCAATATTAATTTTCATAGCATAACCTTTAATCTTGAACTTCTTTTTTCTTTTAAAAATAGTCAGTATAAACAATATTCATCAAAATATAAAATCACAAACCAATTTTCTTTAAAAAACTTGTTTTTTATTATTATGACTATATGAATTTTAATTTCAAGAGCAACGTTTCGACTATTTACTTCCTTATAGTCTTTTTCAAGCCACTAAAATATACAAAAAATAATAAAACAAATAAAATAAAACATTATATAATCATTAAACTCTACATATATTTCAAATTTTCTCAAAATAAAAAATTCTTTTTTAAAAAAAATCTTTTTTCCCTTTAAAGACATAAATTTAATATAAAACATTAGAACATTACCTTCCTCTATTTAAAACAACCTACAATTTAAACTTCTATTTAAACACTCTGTTTAAATTATATTTAGATAAAATACCTCAAAACCAGTCCCATCACCCACAACAATCAATTAGTTTTTTTTTCTTTTATTCCTATATTGTTTAAATTCCCTACTATAAAAAATTTTTCCTTTTTTTTTTTTAACTTACTTTATAATTAATTATTGTTTCTAAAAGTTCTATTTTTTTTGCAAATGATGTGACTAGTTTTGAAAGATTTTTAAAGGAAAATTTTTATATTAAGGAATTTAAACCATATATGAATAAAAAACTAATTGATTTTATAAAAAATAAAAACTAGTCACATCATTTGCAAAAAAAATAGAACTTTTAGAAACAATAATTAATTATAAATTTAAGTTAAAAAAAAAAAAAAGGAAAAATTTTTTATAGTAGGGAATTTAAACAATATAGGAATAAAAGAAAAAAAACTAATTGATTGTTGTGGGTGATGGGACTGGTTTTGAGGTATTTTATCTAAATATAATTTAAACAGAGTGTTTTAAATAGAAGTTTAAATTGTAGGTTGTTTTAAATAGAGGAAGGTAATGTTCTAATGTTTTATATTAAATTTATGTCTTTAAAGGGAAAAAAGATTTTTTTTAAAAAAGAATTTTTTATTTTGAGAAAATTTGAAATATATGTAGAGTTTAATGATTATATAATGTTTTATTTTATTTGTTTTATTATTTTTTGTATATTTTAGTGGCTTGAAAAAGACTATAAGGAAGTAAATAGTCGAAACGTTGCTCTTGAAATTAAAATTCATATAGTCATAATAATAAAAAACAAGTTTTTTAAAGAAAATTGGTTTGTGATTTTATATTTTGATGAATATTAATTTTCATTTATTCAACAGTTCACTTTTTGCAACAACCCTTTTGCATCGTTTTCAAAGATAAGCTTAATCTATCACCATTAAATAATATTACAAATTTACATTATTTCTTTTTTATTATTTTTTCCTATAGTTAATAATCTTCTATGATTTTATTATGTTTTTCCTAGTCTTCATCAGCATTTCAATTATTCATGATTTTTATATTTTTATTATTATAGTCACTAATTGGGCATATACATAGTCTTTGGATTGTCTTTAATTTTAGTTGCAAATAATCTATTATTTACAGTTTTATTTATGAAGCTGTCTTTTGTTCTAATATTCTAAATAATTCTTATACCATTAAATCTTAAATATTTTTACTTCTTCATTTTTTTCAGTACAATGCAAAAGTCTGACATAGTTTGCAATATTTAGTTTTTTTTAATCATGCCTAAAATTAAATTTATTACTTTTCTAATTTGATCATTCTGCGTATTAATTTTTAGAATGCTTTTTAATTACAAATGCATTAGTTTATAAAGTCATAATTGGATTAATGGGTTCAAATCTAGAAATATGTATTTCCTCAGTAATCTCAATTGTTTGTACAAGTTCCTTTTACAATAGAAATCAAATGGCAGCCTGTTTTTGCTTACATTTATTTAATCTAATTTCTTTTAGCACATATATTACTTTATTATTATTATTAAGCTATAGCTTTATAATATATAGACACATACATATATCCATATGTAATTTGTAAAATTTTATGAGGCTAGTGTTTACTAAATAACGAGCTTCTTTTAAATTAAACTACCGTTTCATTTAAAAGTCGATTATTGAAAAAAAAAAAGCTTGCTTGAAATAAATGCAGACAGATTTTGCTGCTAGCACATCTATTTATAAAGGATTATTAATAAATGGCCATATATTTTATAAATCCCTGATAATGAGAGGCAAAAAATTTGTGCAGACAAAGCAATAAGTAATATTGCTTTTCTTAAATACAATTATTTCTTTTTTTTTTAAAAAAAATCACCCAAGAAAAAAGTCCAAAATAAGGCGCCAAACTCTTTATGAATTAGCTTAATTAAAGTTTATCTTGATTCCCTCTTTACTATTCTTCTCATTCTTAGTCCCTGCTTGCTTTCAATTATTTTACAATGATGGATTGAGAGAATCTGCCTAAGTAAAAAAAAAAAAAAAACTCTTCCTGTAGGAAATGGTTTTATCCTCTATAAATTAAAGAAAAAATTAACTTAGAAAGATGAATAGTTGTTGATAATGTTAATTTAATTTCATTTTTTCTAAAAAGCTATTTTTGCTAAAGCAAAATAAATTCTTATTTACTTCGTAAATCATTTTGATTTTTAAAATAGATTGTCTTCGTAATTTTTTTATTTTTTAATTTAATAAAATATTCGTGCAATATGTAAATTAGCAGCGAACTTTAATGTCACCTTTTTTGATTAAAATTAAAAATGTATTTCATTGTAAGAAGCATTATTTATGCAACACTGCCAGGTTAAGTTTTTATATATATTTAAATTATTTTTCGTTTTTGTTATATATATATAAACGTAATACTAAATATTTTTTTTAAACAAAAAAACATAAACTAATTTCCCCCAAATATTATTTGAAATGTGAATTATATGCTCACACACACACATGTAAATATGTTTATTTGAAGGACAAAAACTGATATAAGTCAATTGAAATTTACCAGAGCATAGGACTTTTTTTTTTCATATTTCAAAGCATCGGCCGGGACGCGAAACCACAACCGTCTGCAACCAACTATTTACTTGCAAGGCGGCTGCGATGACCTCTCGGCTAACAACGCTTGACCAGGACATTTTATCAACAGAATTGAGATGACAATAATATTTTTACTATTAGTGTTTTGTATGTGTAATAAAAAGTGCAACGCTGCAGACATAAAACATGAACCTTAATTTAATGCTTAATATTAAAGCTGTTATTATATTGTTATGCTACTAAATCACACTTTCTAATCTTATCAACGACTTGTGTTCAACGGGAGCCACTTATAATATAAATATATGTTACAGCCTGTTGTTGTAATTATAATTTTACAGCAGAGTAAAATATTTAAAAGATATTTGAAGATATTAATTTGATTCCATTCATTCCCAATCACGAAAGAAAATCAAGTAGAAATAGCAAGCAATCTATTGTAGAATTTGATATGGAATATTATTAGTTTGTGATCATACATTATCTAATTAGAAAAGTAGCTTCAAATTTATACTTAGAATGGCAACCATATATACTGTAAAATTTTAGCAGGTATTTTTAAATATTTAATTGGGGAAATATATTAAAATGTAGACTGTGATAAGTATATCTCTACCAAAAAAATAGTTTAATTTTTACAAAAAAAATAAAAATTGTAAGTTTTGTGATCATAACATTACTTGATGCAGATTCAATTGTTGATTTCTATACAAAACTATGAATTATTAATGAATATAGTATGGTAAATTTTTTTATTACATTCTTATTATATCAACATGTTGAACTGGTAAATGTATATGTGCTTATACACATATTTGTTTATGTATATCATTTGTATTTACAAACTTATTTATATCAATTTATTATAATCAATTAAAGAATGTAATTTATTACCTAGAAGTGCACTATATAGATTTTAATTTTTTTAATGTGCAAATTCTCTAAATGATGTAATGGTTTTCTTTAAATTTATGGTTTCTTCTAATGAAAGTGTTAAATCATGTAACAATAGTAATTGACTATATATTGTAATGGATACATAAATCCATACTTAATTTTACCAGAAGGTGTCACTAGATAATAAATCTAGACTTATTTCCAATAATAAATTGTAATTTAATATTAAGAATTAATGTAAGAAAATACAAAAGAAAAAAGTTAAGTTAATTAGCAAAGTTACAATTACACAAAAATGTTGGGAAGCCATAAATTATAAAGTAAAACTCTTCTAATTAATAATAATTCTTAAAGTAAAAGGCAAGTTTACCCAGCAGGAGTTACATTTGGACATCCATTAATTTGGCATATCAAAATTCAATATTTTATAATTCAATGAATAGTGAATAATAAAAGAAACATAATAATTTATTATTAAACAAAATAATTTATTTAAAAAATAAAATAACAATACTATCATTGTAGTAGTTACCAATATCTAAATCAATACATCAAAATCAACAAACATATGTATGGGCAATAATCTGAAACACTACTAAAACAAAGCAAGCTATTTTTAATCTCAATACCTAGTAACATAATATCCTATACATAGAGGGTTATAAAACTAAGCAATGGGCGAAATGTCTGTTAGATATAAGCTTTGCTCTCAACTGTATGATTCTAGATAATGGCATAAAAACAACAACTACTCTTAAAACTTTGTGTAAAAAATATTTAAATATTAATTCATCATTTTAGGTGTATTATTTATAAAGATATAAATATTACCCATGCTTAAAAAAGTATTCACTACAAAAAGGAAATCATTATAAAATGAAGCCATAGGAATTTATAATTGGAACTGACCAATAATATCAAGCTAAACATATCAATATCTCAGTTGCCAATACATACAGTATCAGTCAAATCCCATATATATAAGATAAATATTTATTACTTTTTAAACAATTATTATTTAAACTTATAAATATCATTAAATAAACTATCATTTATTACACCTATAATTTTTGAACATTGTATTTAAAACATTTTGCATATAGCTTTGGTATTTATGCACATAGTGATCAATTCAATATTTAAGTATTGGCAATTTATGAATAATTAATATCAGCATGATATTTATGTAAAAAACAATTCATTATAAATAAAATATTATTTAATAAAGATTTATAAGTTGTTTTGTAATTTTAACTTGTTTAGCAGTAGAAAATATTAGCATTATCCAAATTTAAGCTAAGCAGACAATTCTTCTTTCATAATGGCATTTCATTTGAAATATAGATGATAGGCCCAAACAAAGATGTAGGAAAAATCATGATTTTTGTAGTAATTGATGATTATGAAATAATCCCATTTATGATAAACAAAAACATGAAGAAGTAGATTATCCATTTGAGTATTGGTTCCCAAATTTTTGGGACAAAAACGATTTATTTACAATTAATCTTGAGAGTTTTAAAATCCAATGATTTCTATAGCTGATGATTCTGTTCACATGATCAAAATAGTTTTCATGATAAGAAATTATTCTTGTCTACTTGCCAATAGAATAATAAATAATGATTCAGTCTATTTAAAAGTACATTTAAAACAAATAATTGTCAATCATTTAAAATTAATATTTTAAAATTAAACAATTGAATTTCTTTTTAAATTATTGTTCAATAAAATCTTTTTATTTATAAAGGATAAATGTCTTTCAAATAATAACAACATAATATTTTAAAATATTAATGATATCACACTTCTAAATTAATAAAATTTATTTCTATACTTTTCTTCATTTATACAATAATGAAATATATTCCAAAGAAATATACTATTTCGATATATTTATTAAGGCTAAAACCTTAATATTTTATATAATTTGAATATTCACATGTGATATTGTCTGAGTGATAAGAAAATTTATATATATTGCAAATGTTTCTCTGATGATAGTAGTGCAAAGAATATTTTATAAATAATATATGTTTTAGCTGAACTAATGAACTTTAAACTAATTTTATCATTTATTACAGCAACAATATTTAGCAACTAATTTACAGTTATTTGCTGCAATTTCTCTGTGTATATTTTTCTATTGTAAACAGCTACATAACAAAATAATTATTATCAATACTAGATATTTATTATAAAAATAATAAATCTAATATATAATTAAATGTTTTTTTTAAAAAAAGGGAGAAAAAAAGGTTGTACAATTAATAAAGAATAATTCTTTCCCCACTCCATTGGCTTTTCTAATTATTATTTAAAAAAACTGCTTTTAATGTAATAAATATATCTGCATTTTGTTTTTAATGAAGTAATTGTTAAATAAGTTGTTTCAGACTGATTTAATTTGGAAGTAATTTAGGAAAATGTAATAAATAATAACTGGAGTTTATGCAGACATTGACATACTTTTTTATTTTAATCTATGTTTTCATCTAATTTCAACTGTTTTTAATTAAATGCAATTGAAATACTGATATGACTGAACTTTTAATCTTAAATAGTTAGAGAAAAATATAAACAACAAATAGTCACAGTTAATATTATTGAGATGGATTTCTAAAAATACATACTAATTTGCCTAAAATCAGTTGACATTAATAGTATAAGCTCAGAATATATTGAAGTGGAAAGGTTTTATTTTAGTAGTAATGTAAAATAAATTGATATTAATTTAAACTAAGGAAAGTATTAGCTGTATATATAACTAAGAATTTTCAAGTGTCAGTTTTTGTGGTAATATTATTAAATTGATTGTTTCTTGTCATTATTAGTTTTCTTAAAGTAAGGTTCACAATCATATAAAATTTGACACTTTTATAAGAATTATGTATCAGTATACTATAATTATGAGCCAATAATAAATGGCCTGCAATGGTGTTCATTTTATGTTTAATAAAGGATCTAAATATTAAAATTTAAGAAGTTGTTCTTACTCATAGTTGTATAACTTTGAATGTGCTTATTTTTTAGAATAAAATGACAAGACCATTTATTTTGATGATAAAATTCAATCATTATAATAAAATGTTAGGATCTAAATATTAAAATTTAAGAAGTTGTTCTTACTCATAGTTGTATAACTTTGAATGTGCTTATTTTTTAGAATAAAATGTCAGCACCATTCATTTTGATGATAAAATTCAGTCATTATAATAAAATGTTTTATGATATTTCATGACAATTCTAAAATAAAATTATTTTGAATACTATGATGTTAATAATGTGATAATGCCATCTAATTTTAGTTTACAAAAACATGTATATATATATATATATATTTCTATAAGTTAATATGTATACCTCTTATGTCTACATCATATTTACTATGTCTACATAATTATGTATGTATAATAAAGCATTAAGTAACTTATTTTTTTGTTGAAAATTGTTTGACTTTTTTTTTTTGAAATTTTTTAAAAAAAAAAAAAATGCTTAAAACTATATTGTAAACTAATTTTCTTATTTTAACTTAAATAAAGCCAAGAAAATTGCATACATTACTTAAAACATATTGAATTTCTAAAAACAGTTTTTAAATTCGATATCAAAATATTTAAAATTTCCTCCACCACACTCTTCTATACCTACAAAACTAGATCACCTACTTATAATATTATTGTGGCTATCACTTTGGTAAAGATTTTTAAAAAATTCACAAAATTTTAAAAAATTATATTGAATGGAAATCTATTAAACCTTGATTTTAAATGTTAATATAACTTTAAATTGAAAGCAAAAAAATCTCTATACCACTCTCTCATTAACTTTACTTAAAACATATTAAAGTTCTAAGAATAATTTTTAAATTTGATACCAAAATGTTCAAAATTTTTTCACTCTCTGTTTCATATCTATGAAACTAGGTCACCTCTTAAAATATTAGAGTTCCATATTGCTTTGCTTGGCATTTCTTACATATGTACCAAATTTGAATTAATTCAATTGAATTTAAATCTATTAAATCTCATTTTAAAAATTGTATTTTAACTTAAATAATAAAAGTAATTGCAAAAGTTTACAAGCAACCATACCAACAGACAAACTGAAATTATGACTTAAATAAAAGCATTTAATAATAAATGTTTTTATTAGCAAGTTACTTTCTAAATTTGTTATTTTTTATTTTTTATTTTTTCAAAATATCCTGAGGGTATAGAAAAAGAATAAAGTAAAAAAAAATAGTAGTTGTAGTTGTGCAAATGAAGTATTTGGAAAATCAAATACTCTCATAATTATGAATTGTTATTTTATTCAAAAATAAAGCATCATACAACTCTATTTGCTTATTACATTGAATTACTTCAACAATATAATTGCTATTATGTGCTGACCATTGATTTCTTATGCCTATATAAATGGATTTAAATCACAGCAATACTGAATAGTTAATTCTACTTATGCATGAATTCTAATTCAAGGATAACTGAGATTTTAGTCTGTTAAAAAAAAACAACAACTAAAATTTATTTCAAGTTATTGAATTCATTATCAAGTGATTGTAAGATTTTCTTTACTATTTTTAAAAAATTTGTTATTAAGGGTTATAACTGTATATAACAATAGAATATTGACTTTCATCAATCTAAAAGCTGTTTTTTGAAGAAAAATATTAGCAAAAGTACTCGCAGATATTTTGCAAATCTGGAAACAGTATACTCCAATAACAACGTTAAATTATTTCTTTTATCATAAACTTATTGTAAATATTTTAGTAATTAAACTTAAGATATGTAAATATTTCATAAAAATTAAATATAAATTTCATAAAAAGTATTAAATTGTAATCATCAGGAATGCAATGAAATTCTTTTTATGGAATTTAGTTTTTTAACCTAAACTGTGAAAATCAAATTGATAAAATAAAATCATTTTTTGGGCTCATAAAAAAAAAGATATTTGGAAAAGTATTATGAGTAATGATATCAAATTATTTTTCTCCACATAATATTATAAAAAGTATTGACTTATCTCATAGACAAGATATACTCTCTAAATGCAAATATAGTGAATATTTAAATCAGAAAACACTTTTAAAATTAATTAATACAGTAAAAACTCAAGCACTTTCAGAACATGTTTTATACAAGCAGTGTATGATGCTAAAATACAATGTAATATATATTATAACTAGTATTTATTAAATCATTTTTAATAAATGTCAGATGCTGTTAATTTGTTATAAACAGTAGCGAATTTTTCATTTAGTAGTGTCATTCAATGCTAATTTTAGTAGTCAATTGGTGCTAGAAAGTTTATGAGTTAAATCTCTATCTAGAGCCTATTCATACAATATCGACAGAGTAATTTTTAGTGTGTGGCTTTTATCAAAGAGGAGCTTTGGATATGACAATATGGCACTTAAATTTTAGGATCTAATGCAACCCTTCAGCAACTATTTTTTTATCTATTTAGTTAACTATAACTCTATGAGCCCAAGATGAAAACACAACAATGTTTTCAATCAAAACTTATTCACTTGTATAGGCATATATATCTTTATCTATACATTGTTTTTTTTTAAATCTGTCACCATTAGCCTAGGTGATTTTCATCCAGAGTTCTCAGATCCAGTGGTTCTCACTGGTGAAAGCCACAAACTGGGGATATTGGATGAATAGGCACTAAATAGAAATTTTATGATACTGGGTGGTACTAGTATATAGAGAGTTTTGCTAGTGTTTAAATATCTTATGAAGGAATAGGAAATGGTAATCACATGATGTTTTAGTAATTTATAAGACACTATATTCACAAAATTATTATTATTATTATTTTCTATTCCATATTTCAAGAATCTGGGTTATTTTATTTCTCATTTTTCTGATAATATGCACTCATCTTAAAAAACACAAATTTATAAACACTTTTTGCCTATTTTTTACCTTCATCATACATATTAAAATTTAACATATCTTTACTCAATCTGCTATATTTTAATCATAAATGTTTAATAATTTTTATTACATACTCACACAAATCATAAGATAATCTTAAATATTTCTATTCTAGCTTTAAATAAGTAATCATTTACTTGCTACACACTTATACTAAAAAGAAACTCAAACATTTTATCATAATTTTTGCCTTAAAAAAAGCCACTCTTTACTATAATATCACATAATGTAAGCTTAAATAATCGGTAATTATAAGAAGCTCTATTGTATTTTAAATCTTATCATTAAGTCATTTTCTTACTTTTGTTTTTATCAATGAGGTTTGATGTTTCAAAGCTGGAAGTTGTGTAGTAACATATTTTCCTGTCAAAGACTTTGCCTCCAAAGTGCTCTTCATGAACAGTTAACTAGATATGATTCCAGTTCAGTATTTATACTTTTCTATTAATTTTAGAAATTTATTTCTTTAGAAATGTTAATTATAGCCAATTACTTACTTCTTCAGCTCATACCCAATATAGAATAAAATAAAAGTAACTCTTTATTCCTGTGCCATCTTTTATAAACTTAAAAAATCAGTGATGACCAGATCATATTGTCTTTTAAATTTCCATCTACAGATGAACCATTCTGGATTTTGCCTTTGTTGATGAAGTTTGAGATTTAAAACTGGAAGTTGTTCACACATATGTAATAATCACCTTATATCCACTTTACTGCTTAAGCTAATGACTTGAAATACATACCACTTTATGTTTTTGAGCCCATATTAATATGTTTAAACAGTTATTTAGATCTGACGTCAATCTAATGTCTACATATTTGTGAATATTTGAATTC
>JAQFVV010000854.1:40000-187687 GCA_028023455.1 Epiperipatus broadwayi
ACCATATATATTTTTGGTAAATGATTCTTACATAAGTTGTTTCAGTATCAAAGAAAAAAACTATGTCTTTCTGTACAATATATAACCAACTTCTACAATTTGAATCTTGGCAAAAATATGATTGCACATTTGACTTTCATCATTAAATCTTCCTTTAGTTTTACCAGTACTTTGTAATTCTTCATTAATGTTTTAAGTTTATTTTGTAATTATCTCTGGAATATATTTTTCATTTACAATTGTGTTAAAACAATTCAGTAATGAGGTTAATGGCATTTATTTTTATTTTAAAATTATTTCATCTGTTGGTTCATTTGAATCTCATATTTTTTCCTCTTCTAATTTTTTAAATGCTTGCATTAATTTTTCTTTTATAATTACAATACTTTCCTTAATTATATATATTTTTCTAATATTACATCTAATTATTTAAAAATTCTTTTTGAATCTAATTCACAAATTAAAAACATAGACAAATAAACCATAGATATATTTTAAAGTGCTCTAAATAAATGGTTATTTTTTTCTTTGTCTCTCTTTCTATATATTTCTTATTTTCTTTATCCATTAATTTAATCTATTTATTAATTTGTTTTCATATTCAATGTTCTTCCGAAACTACCTGTTATTTTCCCCCTGTATTATCTATCTTTTTTCTATTATCTATATTTATTTTCATTCTTTATTCATTAAATTATCTTTTGCTATATATTTTTAATATACATTTTCCACTTTTCATTTATGATATCTACACTTAATTTTAGCTAGATTTTTATATTTGAATGCATTTTTTTTATAATTTCTTTTTTTCTTCTTCTTACAAACATTTATGGGTTAACTTCCCTAACTTTTTATATCACTCTTCATAATCAAATGTACTGATAATATTTATTTGCTTTTACAAAACTTCCATAACATTTATAATCTATCCTACCTATTATTTCTATTTTTATTTATATCTATTTTATATTGATTTGTTTATTCCAAACATCTTTTAATAAAAGGTTGTGATCATTTGGACATGCATTTTCTTCCTCATCAAAAACTCAAATTCTTTGTATTTTGTCAATTTTTACTACTACATAATTGACAATATGTTCCTAATTATCATGACTGTATAGAATCATTTTTATTATTTTAATGAATTGGATCTTTTTAAAACAGTATGTTTTCAGAATAGTTTAAAAATCTTCCATTTTTATATTCTTTAATATTAATTTCCTCTAAATTCTCATTAAAATCTTTTAATATTTTTATACTTAGATCTGTGTAAAGTATGAATGTCTTTTATTAAGTATCAGTATCATCAATAGAAGCTACTCATAAATGAGTATGAGTAAGAAGAAAGATTAAAAAATCGCTTAAGTGCTGAGTTTGTTCAATAACTGCACCAATCTGTGAAACACAAATATTTCACCTATAAAATATGCTGATCTACTTTTTGTTTCTTTTATATTTTGTGATACAGTATTTTATCTTCCCCTGCAAAACTCTTTTCTTTAAAAATACTTCAACACCATATCTAATTGTAACTGTAATGTATTCTACTTTCTGTCATGTCTTCTCAATCAAAATAATTAATATATATTTTTTTTAGAATGTCTTTAAGATAATCCTTATAACATAAACTTGATTTATTTCTCCCACAAAGCCCATGTTCAAGTTCAACATAAAATACTTTTTTAGAAAATCATGTATTGTTCATTCATTTGTCCAATCTACTGAACATGTGAGTTTATAATAATGCACTCTATGGTATCATATTCAGAAGATTGAAAAAAATTATTTGTTTTATGATCTTGCCAATGAATTTTTTAAGTTTGATCCTTAAATAAAATATTTTTAATGATTTTATGTTATGATGTTAGGGTATCCAAGCCTTATTTCTTTACAGTAAATTAAGTAAACTATGAACTTTATAATAGAATTTCATATATATTTTTATTCAAGAATATTTCCCCTTCAATGTGCTGCTATAAACCAATCATAACCAAGCCAAAAAACTCAATCAGCACATGTTCTTTTAAATATTATATTTTTTATTTGTAATAAATTAATTTTCCATATTTTTATTTTTTAAAATTTTTCTAACTTGTTCTTGTTATTTTTTAGATGGATATAAGTAATAGCTATTAAATACAATTTATCTTCTTTATTATATTTTTATGTTATTTCTAATTTTTAGTTTAATTCCTTCTTGTATATGTAAAAACTCATTTCTATTATTTTCATTTATTGTTCTTTTATATACTATATTAATCTTCTCCTTTTTAAAGGTATTATTTTTTTTTCTACTTTATTTTTATTTTTCTCCTCACCTACTTTCACCTGATTATATTCCTTAACTCTAAAAGTAATAATTTCTTTCTTTGGCCTTTTAATTAATTTTTTGTTAATTTTTTTTCAAAACATGAATATGAAAATAGTATCATTTTCAAAGTTTATATGCAATCCTCCTTTTAAATAATTTATCATTTTTGTAAAAATAAAGACCTTCAAATTTTTTTTTTAAAAAATGAATTTATATTTACACACATTCCTGCCAATATTTTTAGTTTTAAATTAATTTCTACATTGAAATTGAAATTAAATAAAAATCATGTATTTTATTATGTAAATATAATTTCAGAGTTCTTAATTTTTTTCACATTTGATTATGGGCTTTCGGACGCATGTGACCTCTGATGCAATTTTTTTTAGTATGACTTCACAGAGTTAAGTAACTTCTAATTTATTACAAAAAGTATTACGTTACATATGATAATAGTATTTTGAATTGTAATTTATGCCAATAAAAAATTCACAACACAGGTTTAAAGAGAAACTTCTTTATCATCTAAGCTAAAACCTCAAATTCATTAACATAAATCAGAATAGACTTGCATGTTAGTTATGTTAATCGTTTCTTTTTTGCTTTATTTGAAAATATGAAAAATCAAACATATATAATTATTAAATATGTTGTTGTTTTTAGTCAGTAAGACATATATAATTATATTCTGGACAAGTAGGAATTATATATTCTTGTAAAATGGTGTTTTTTAATATATATATATTCAAAAGGAAAGATGAGATTCACAATCATTTCTAATATATAGTTTTTTACATATAAATATATTCTAGTCAGATTAAATTAATTACTTTCATGTTATTTATACTTCATCAATTGTATATGCAGGTAAAATAATCATTTACTTAATCAAATATATTGAAGTATTTAACGTTCTAATATTACGAATCAGAGATTTTAAATGTCTCTATTGGCTTATTATAAGAATAAAATATTTTGTATTACTTGTAATGATCAAATTTTGAATTACAAACCATGATAATGCAAAGTTCATGAGACTGAGTTGAAAGTAATTATCTTCATGGTCTGTCCAAGTTCTCAGTCATTATTGAAATTATTTCTGCATTTTGTTATAGTTTACAATTTAGAATTTGACTATTATATGAGACATCTAATATCTTATTTTCATAATGAGTTGAAAGAGAAAACACAAACTTATTACAACATTCAGCTCTTTAATGTATTGTTTTACACAATTGCTTATTTGTGTATATGCTTATTAATTTTATAAAAAATAATCCATTAATGAATGGGAATTTCATTTTTCACTTTCAAACAATGTAGTTTTAAATTCTTAAATGAGAGATAAAATTAAGGTTTTAGATGAATTAACTTGCTTATTTCATATAGAAAGCCTTATTTTTAATTTTTTGACTGTTGTATCCTCTATGAATGATTCACCTGTGTAATGCTGATAAAACTACCAAAAACCTGTGCAAAATTGTTATCTTAAAGTAGTTAGTATTGGCTATTGATAATTTTTTGGAGCCTGATGCTTTACTACATCTTTAAATAATAATTTGCATGTTTTTCATGTATTGATTCTTTTGTAGTTTCAAGTTAATTAATCTAAAGCTAATTTTATCTCTTTATCTAACATTGTTTGATTGACTTCAATTTTTTGTCTTGCTCTTATTTCCTTCATTTTAATCAACATTTATTCATTATCTTCTAATTTCTTATTCTGTTCTGCTTTAATCATCATATATTTTCACATAATTTTTAACTATTTTGTACTTTTTTTTGCTTATTTTTTCTATTTTATCTACATTATTTGATTGCTTTCTGTTTTCTTGATTTTTTCTTTCTTAGTTTTTTCAATTATTGAAGTACATTAATGTTATTTTTATGAATGCTTTTTTCTTTTGATTGCCTCTATTTTGTTGATTGCTTTTTTTACTTTGTTTAACAATTTTTCTTCTGTTTGCTGATAGATTTCTTTTATTTCATTCCACTGTATCTGATGTTGCTGAATATTTTCTTTTTTTCTATACATTTCTTCTGTTCTTCTTTCTCTGTCTACTATTATCTTTGAGGTTATTTGAAATGGCTGGACTATAGTTGTCTTTTCTATTCTGTGGGTTCTTTCAGTTGAGTGCTGATCTTTTTTTACCATGTTTTTTCTTCATTTTTTTAAGATTTTGCTTTGTCAGTATATATACATTTGTTTATATTAGATCACTTTTAATCTCAAAGAAAACTGTATTGAATTACTTTTACAAAAAAAAAGTAAACTAATGTTTGATTATTTATATCTGCAGAATATGTACAAATCTTTTTAAAATATTATAAAATAAACTTTACATTACCTCTCTTCCATGCTATTATTCACTATTACCTAATATTACTATCTCTGATCTGCTTTTCTGTGAACTGGACTGTCTCAATATCTGACTCTACTTGTCTATTCTAATTTATTTTCCCTTGCTTTAATGTAACAATTCCATCCTGCTCATATGTGTATGATTGATTTTTTATTCACTATCATTTTAATTATTTATTTTTATTTTTAGTACATATGCATACATAAAATCAAATTCATAAAACAAACCATTTGCTAAAAAACATTTTCCAAGATCTGATCAGCTTCTGTCAGAAAAAAAAAGAATAATGAACAGCAATCCTGGAATCAATACAACTACAATGAAATAAGTACACAGTGCTGCATAAACACCAGAAAGGCTTTCTCAATTTAATGATAACAATCTACTAACAACCCTAAATGTGAAAAATCTTGCTTTTTTGAGTCTTAGAGGCTGGTAAATACAAAATTGTAAAACTATGTTTTGATTCTTTTCTTTGAGGCTTAGAGGCTATAATTAATTACAGAGAACTACATTAATTGTCCATGATAAATTATTGAAATATCAAAAGTCAAAAGTGAGTTAGTATAGTGTTGAGTTAAAACACAGCAAGGAGTTTCATGAAAACATCCCATTCTTAAGTCAATGATAAAACTCTCTATGTGTCATTAGCACTAAAAGTATAGCAAAAAAACTCCAACAGTCAAAAGCTCAACTCAATCTCCAAAAATCATGCTTTGATTTTCTATTTTATTTTAAGTATGAACTCTCTTTAAATATACATTAACATATATATTTTATAATCTATGATCAATTATGATTTAATTAACAAATTGTCTTTTACTCACTTGTCATAGATTTTACAGTAAAAGGTATTTTTCATCTTAATTCTACATCAAAATTGACTTTTCTTTCTCAGGTATAATTATATTTCAGCTTCAAGTTGTGTGGTCATTTTGTATATTGATCACCAAAATTCAATGATCATTAGACCCAGGGTCATGATTTGTAACAGAAAGGAATAAATAGAGGTAACATGAGGAGATGGAGAAACGTCTTCATCCTCACTGTACAAATAAAATATAGAAGGACTAAATATAAAAGGAAATAAATACAATAGGCTCAGCATTTAATAAAAATAAGTAATTATACTAATATTTGAAAGAAGCATGACAAGCACTATACAACAATAATCAAAAATCAACCCTTGTGACTTGGATTTAAAAGAGATTCAATAATCAATGCCAAACTTGGATCACAATATACAGTAGTCATCTGGATGCATATACATAATATCTGTAATAAAAAGAATGTTGGGATCCTTATACATGCTGATCATCATCAGTGCTCTAATGATATGAAACCATTAGTGAACAGGCTCATTACAAATTAATTTCTAATCTGTAAAAATGAAATGAAGTGAATGGATTTTAAAGATAACTTTTACCTTTGTGCCATCTAGAGAACTATTTGGATGTCCAATCACAAACATAACCCCCACTTATAAGTAAACTAACTGTTATTGCTCTAGAGCTGACTCAAGATCTCAAGAATTCTATGCGCTGTAACTGTAAACAAAAGAAAGTGTAAATGAATCTGCTTAATCCACTTTATTTTAAATAGATTGACTGGGATAATTTACAATCTTTAAAACACTATGCTACAATGAAGTCAAGTCACATACACTGTCAATTCATAGAATAAATATTTGGGTGAATAAAGACATTTTTATTAATTATTTAATGAATTAACTATTAAATTAACTAAGAAAATTGAGAAAAGATATATGATAATTCCAAATTAGATATATTTTTATCAACAAAATATAATTTGATATAGAAAGTATACAAAATTAATTATTATTTATTTTCTGTGTTATTCACCCCTTTAAATAATTAAATATAAAACAATATCTCACAAATAAGAGATAAGAACATTTAAAATTAGGTAATAACTTTTTTTACAATTTTGGAGGAAAAACCAAATGAATAAAAAAAATGTTTTTAAAAAAGAATAAATTATTCATTATTATTAATTATTATTTACATTAAAACTTATTTGTCAATGCAAATGTGCATATTACAATATTTTTTACAATGGATTTTTTTTCTAGTTCTCCTATTTACATTTTTTATAGATATAAATTTCCATTATGATATCCTCACCATTAACACAGATTTCCATGGTAATGTACATAGTTGAAAATAGATACATATAAACTCTTTCATCTGTTATTTTAAAGCCATCCTCATCTGAATAAAAGTACAAGGAATGCCTTTTATAAATGATACATTTATCAAAGATTTTTTTTTGTAATATTAAATAATTCTCATATTATTAGCTGTTAAGGAATCAAAATAGCAGGTTAAAGTCAACAGCTTTATCAAATGACCACATTTTTTACTCATCTGGGGATTTTTTCAAGATTTTATAAATTATGAATATTTACTAAACTGCTCAGTGCATTAGATGTTGATAACAAATGAATATTTTTTCTTCTGATACACATTTTTATTAATTATTTTGCCATATTTTATTGCAATCTTTCAATATAAATATTATTAGCAAGTATTTATTCATTTAATGATGATAAGCATTGGATATGCAGTTGATGTTGGAGATGATATTATTATTATTATTATTATTATTATTATTATTATTATTATTATTATTATTATTATTATTATTATTATTATTATTATTATTATTATTATTATTATTATTATTATTATTATTATTATTATTATTATTATTATTATTATTATTATTATTATTATTATTATTATTATTATTATTATTATTATTATTATTATTATTATTATTATTATTATTATTATTATTATTATTATTATTATTATTCAGGAAAAGGTGAGTGCCACTAATTACATCTAAAATTTACATAGACATCATTGTATACAAAGTAAACATTAAAAACATTTATACAACCAAATAGTTTATATCATTTGATTTTAACATCAATAAAATAATGCTTCGGTAAAAAAATTTTTGGTCTATCCTTATGGGCTAATGAATGCACTCCTGGTTTTGAGGAGGTTTTTCACTGCTAGTACAGTAGTGCTCTTTTCAAGGCTTTATTGGAGTTAACTAAATCCAGTATTGAGTTTTAGCAAAATTAGATAGAATAAATGTTGGAGACATTTATTTTTTATGCTTAAAATGTGTCAAGATAATAATATTAATTCTGTATAAAAAAGAAGTTTAGATATAAGTTTTAGTAAACTAGAATATAAATTATTAACAAAATTGTAAAATCAAAGTAAATTTTTTTTTTTTTATAGTAAAAATAATTTTGGAGGAGAAAAGTTTTTTAATTAAAATTTATAAAACATGTATGGAATGCATGAAGGTTGATTGTATTAATACTACGTCAATAATAGACATGTCATAAAATATGGAGAAATGATATGTGAAAAAATAGTTTATTAATAGTATAACATTTAAATAATGATAAAAGTGTATAGCAAATTACTAGGATCATAAAAGGATTTAAAAAAATAACCAAATATCAAAATAAAACTTCTTAGCAAACATACAAATTGAAGATGAAAATATTTTGTCAGAGTATGTAAATAAAAAAAAAAGATTTTATGAGAAAGAGTTGCATTAAATCACTGGAGAACATATATATATATACCATAAAATAGACTACTAAGAACTAAGGAGTTTATTTCTATTTCTATTGCAATATATATTAGTTTAGAAGTGGTTTGGAGTTGGCACAACTATTTCAACATGATATGGTTAGTAAAAAATAAAGATAAGCTCTACATTCATGACTTCTAAGTATATGATACTTAGTCAAGCGTTGGTGGCCGAGTGGTTAGCACAGTTGCCTTACAAGCAGTTGTCCCGGAGTTCGTTTTTGCACACACACACACACACACACACACCCACACAAAAGTATATGATACTTTCTAACCAAGTCTGAAGATTACTATTAATTTTTAAAAAAAAATCAATACTCGGTTACCATTTAAGTTTGTTCAAAACTTTCAACTTCAAATTAATGTTTTTGACAGACAATCATTAAAAGCAGAAACTTACTGGGTTGTACGGAATAGCTTTTAAAGAAATCATAAATTTACATGGAAATTTCACAGCTATCTGAATAATTTTCAGATTTTATATCCTATTTAATATTCAGGTAAACTTATAGCTATTTAACATACGAATACCTGCATCGTGTGTGCTATATATGCATACACATATTTGAAATATTTAATATAGTTTTACAACAAAATAAGGTAAATTAAATTTTACATTTACATAAGTATGCTTTATTCTATCACCTTTTTGGATTTTAAAGATGAAAATTTTTTAGCGGGCAAAAAGAAATTAACAAATACATTACCTTGGAAACAATCATATCAAGCAGTGTTATAGCTTTATTCATTAGAGACACTAATGATTATGGTCTTTTCAGGAAGTAGGATGAGAAGGGTTTAGTCTTCTTACTCTTGGGCAATGAAAGATAGCAGGATTTTATTTAATGCAGTATTAGATAAGATAAGTTCTGTAATTATATTTTTTAATATCGTACTCTTAATTTACCGTAGAAAGGCTTTCAATGTAATGCCTTAATATTTTTTCAATGTTTACAATTTAAATAATAAAAAAAAGAAAGATCTTTAGAAACTTCTGATTAAATTAAAGTGAGTAAAGATGAGAGATGCTTTAATATTATTTTTAATAGCCTTAAAATTATTCAGAATAATTTAATTTTATTAAAAAAAAAACAACAGACAAAAATTTTAACATATGGTTTGTATTTTGAAAAAGTTAAATACAAATAGTATTTATTTAAAAAAGGTCAGGCAAATGCCTGCAAGTAAAAATAAAAGTAAAAATTAAAAAATAGTTTTAAACATTCCAATTTATCCATATAGTGCTGTGATAAAGTAATAGAATTTCTCTTGTATGGTATATGACTTTATAAAACACTTTCATAAATGTTTTATTGATTGACTCTTTATTATGATCATTTAGATTGACATCAAATTTCAAATTAATTAACATTTATTCAATAATGCAATATCAAATATCTTTAACAATTATACTGTTCTTTTTAAAATATATATATCAAATAATGTGCATTACTTACAATTATTGATATTTATGTGTGACTATGATGATAAATGATCACAATATAAATCTTATTTAAGAATTGTGAAGGAGAATTAATAAATATATTTATGACAAAATTTTAAGGTAATACTCATGCTTGGAGAATGCTTATTATGATGGTATAAACAAAAAGAAGATACAGATGGATATTTCTTATTAAATATTATTTTCCCATGTGTTATTAATTATATGCAATAAAGAAGATATAAACATATACTTGGAGTAATGAGTGAAAATTTTATGATCTAGTGGAATACTTTTTGCAAATTGCAAATGGATGAAAAGAGAAGAACTAAAGGTAAAATGTCAAAAAGTTTTAGTTTCATCATGTGACTAGAATTGGTATAATCAATCGGACATTTGAATCCATGAATGTTTTCATGATATCCTGGGTATCCTGGGCATCTAATCATATTATATATATATTCATGTTTCAATTTTTTTTCCTAATTAAAACTAATTAATGCAAATTCTTAGTGATTTAAGTTAATGCAACTTTTGGGAAATAAATCTGATGTTTTCCATGTAAATCATTTTTATAATCAGTTTTGTTTGTGCATTTTGCATCACAAAATAACTCATTATTGCATATCATAAAACAAAATGAAATATAACAAAATTTATTTATTGCATTGATCAATTATGTACATCAAATTTTTATTTATATCTCATAAAATTCAAAATATAATCAATGCTTGTGAATTCTTTGTTGTTTAAATTTTTTACATTTTTTTTTATAGTATAATGATATAATTGAATTGTACATGATGGAGAAAATTATTGTTAGTAAATGTTTATGCAACTTATAATTAATTATCTTTGTTAATATTCTTTCAATTATGGTATCTGATACAAATATCTCTGTTCTTCAAATTACTTTAAACTATAGATAAATACTTATAAAAATAGTGAGAAGGAGTTAAGATTATATAAAGTTACATGGTAAAAACTAATATACAGTGCTATTATATTCACTGATGTAAAATGTATTGTTTCACTTAAGTCAAAAAAATATATAACAGAAAAATTTAAAAATTAGAAAAAAATATTCCTACTTTTTTTTAGGGATATTATTTTAAATTAAAAGCTATCCTTAGATTTTATAGCTTCTGATTTGATTTTTTATTCAAATCTACAACAATCAATGTTCTATTTTATCTATCACACAATCAAAGCTATCAGAAGAAAGGTTGACAATTTGTTTGATGAAGTTTCAATTTTTTCCAATAGCAAATAATTTTTGTTTGTAAAATAGTGTTAGAAACTACAATTATTTAGTGTTTAATTGATAAATTAAAAAAAAAATTGTGAAAATTATTTTTGCTAATAAATAAGTTGCTTTTTTTATTGGTTTATTGATTAAACATAATTAAAAGTATCTGTGAATAAAATCCAGTTATTATGTATGTAAAAGAATCATATTTCTTGTCCATTTTTTTGCTTTTGAGAGTTGTTTCTTTTTATAAATATTAATTTATTTCAAATATGTATATTTGTAAAATAATTAATGAAATAAAAAATACATGTAAGTGCATAAAAACCAAAATAATTTTATTACATAGTTTATTTGAATACATATTGTTTTTATTAATTTGTTTATTGTATTATATTTATTGATTTTTAAGGTTTGGAATCAACCTTTTATTTTTTATGTGACTATTTTTTTTACTCAGTTTATTTATACAATGGTTCTATAGATATGCATAAGTTATATAACAAAACAAGACTATCTATATATATTTCCACTTCAATAATAGTGTTTTAGAATTAAAAATCATCACAAAATTAAAGCAGTAATATTTACATTAAGATAGTTTTAAAGTGCAAGGTGTAATTTGATATTTCATGGTAATAATGTTACAACAGTGTAACATAATGTAACTTCCTATGGCCAAATAATTTGTATTTTACTCTTTACATCACTCATTATTAGTTTTACCTACAATTATATATATATCATTCAATTCTATTATAAAGAGGTATTTTATTTACAATGCCTGTGCAATTTATTATCATACAGAATATTAGAGTACTAGTTATTATCACGTTTGTCAGAGATGTTATTAAAATGTAAAATCACTGTGGATTTTAAAAACTGTTATGCATTTTTTTACATTTAGTATCTTATATATATTGTGCCCTTTTCTATAGGTCAATGATGGTGATAAATGGTCAATTACTAAAAAATTTTAAAATTAATATTATATAGTATTTAAAATTATAGACTATATTAAGCAGTAAAAGATTAATATGATATATTTAATAATAAATATTGTGATGGTGAGAATTGTATCTAATTCTATATTTTTCTAAATTGTTTTTCAAAATTTTATATAATTATTTTATATAATATAAGTAGCAAATTTATTAAGACAGATAAAATTAGACTAAACACCGGAAATGACTACGTGACTGTCTGGAATATTCTATGTATAAGCACCGGTTTAAATTAATACTAATAATTAAAATATTTAAATAGTATATTATAGAAGTGGATGGAATTGTCACACATCATAATAAAAATAAGTAGTATACACCTTTATTAATTATTGTTTCAAAATTGTTTTAAAGGTAGTTAAATTGTAATAGATAATAATTGATTTAAAAATAATAATGAGTTAACATTTAAGTCTATTACGTCATGATTTTAAAACTTTAGAAATTGTTTATAAATCCAAGTAGGGATTGACCAATAAAAAATAGATCTTGGCAGACAACAAAAATCACGCCAACTAATTGTATAAACTGGGAGAACAAAAATGTGTTGACTCCAGAGCAGAGGTAAAATTTTAAGCTCTCTAAATTTTTTTTTCTTCAATTTATTAGTCAATTTTATTATAATTTTAATAATATCTTTGAAAGAAACCAACTGACAATTTAAAAATCATCCGAAAAGAATCTTAGAATAAAATTTTAAAAAAAAGTTTTACATAGTAATGTTTCACTAACTTTACAGTAACCTGCCAGTGGATTCTATCAAAATATAATCGGAGTTTTCAATAGAAAATGGATAGATTCTTAAAACCAAGTTGTAAATTTTATAATGTTCCAAATATGTTAATGTTATTCGTTGATATAGTTTATATAGCATATCACTATGAAAGCTGTTTTCATGCGTATAAAATCAATGAAAGGACATTGTGCGCAAAGTTAATGAAGATAATGGAAAATAAAAATAAGTATTATTCGTATAAGAATAAATGGACAAAAGGAATTTTAATATTGAAATAGTTTGAATTGCTTTCTTTGAGATGACTTGAGAAAATACTCTAGAAAATAGTTAAAGATCGGAAGTAGTGTATATAAAATAATAATGAATGAAAATGAAGTTTACCAAGGAAAACACTTGCCTAAAGAAAAAAAAAAAAATTTTACAGAAGAGAAATATAAAATATTGGATCCATGGAAAATGCAATTGGTACCGTAATTATTAAATAATTGTAGTTTAACTAGAAATAAAGATGCATCAACGCGCCAAGGTAATATTCGCCAGAACATTAAAAAGCTTCGTGGGATAACTAAATAAAATGTTTTCTAATAATTTTGGATTAAACACTAAAACTAAAGATCGTCTAAACAGTTTATTAAATGAACTAATTTATTTAAAACTTTAATAAGCAGAAAGGAGAACATTCGGATAAAAGAAGAAATAATAAATATTATGGGACTAACCAAGATTTACCGTCAGAAAAATATGTGATTATGGTTTGAATTATTTTCTTTACTAATCTAAGTTAAACATTAAGTTTTAGATAGCAATAGGGAAAACAAAATACATTAATTCGTGATATAACATTATATGAAATAATATGTTTTGATTTTGAATTTTAAAATAAAATTGTATGTATGTGGAAATTTGTATATTTGCGATGCTCAAAGAGAAAGAAACCTACTACGAACTCTGATAGGAAGATAAAGATTGTTTTTGGTAACATTTATAATTATTAATGATATAATGTATGTTTTATTTATTTAGATCAGCTGGGAATCGAATGAATGTAGCGCAAAAGTTTTATTGTTATTATTGTTGTAAAACGCATTTTGAAAACAACACTCTAAAACACTTTGAGATGTGATTAGATTTTTAAAAAATATGCATACGATAATCATTTTATGTGTTATTAATATAGTTCAATATAACCGATGGTTATGTGATATTTTCTGTTAATTTTCCGATTGGGATATTTAAATGTTATTTTAACAAAACGTAGATGTTGAACCTACAGTGTAATAAAGCAAGACAAATTGTTCTTATGGAATAGGGAAATGTTTTATATTAGCGAATTTTGTTTATTGTTTTAAAAAGTAGTTAGTATTTTATCGATGTTGGATACAGTAAAAATCTCGAGAGATAGTTTGGGTAGTGACTTGGTAGTACGTGGTGATTCGGAAACCAAGAGGATGTATTAAAAACTAGGATGCTACAGGGAGTGAAATAATAAGTAGTTTTAGATGTTAATCAGCGTAGTTAACAAAGCCCTATGACTGGTACACATGTTGTCTTGGACAGTGGTATTTTATATATTTCTTGTGAGTCATACTAGATGTTTGGTAAAGCTGAGTAAATAGCTGCCACATCATGCTTATCGCCAAGGTTATTAGACAATGAATGTCGGACCTATTCACACTGTTCCATACATTTTTGAAGTATATTGCGGATAAGTTATCTATCTATCTTCCCGATATCCTATACATCTTTCGCTATCTTTATCTGTATTTCTTGCAACTACATCGTTATATGATAAGTCTATTAAAAGGGAAACAATAGATATTTTAGAATGTATGTCATGCTATTATTTGGAATAAGAATAGTTAAGTATTAACGAAGAGTAGATTATGATTATTGAAAGAAAGATGCAGATATCCTAAGAAGGGAAGGAGTTAGAGAATTATTTTAATTCTTTTTTTTAAGAAATGAACTATAATTTATAAAAGTATATCCAAATAGAAATATACAAAAATATTAAATATAATTTCACGTTTTCTTATTGTTAATTATCTTTTAAAAAATATAAGTATTGCATATTTAAAAAAATACAATAACATTCGATAATTATAGTATATGTGAAACTGTAACAGGTGATAATTAAACCTGTGTTATAGTATTATACATGAGTATGGCTTATGGAATAAACGTATTATAGTTTACGAGCATTGGAGAACAAACGTTAAAAGTAATAATAATATTTGAATAATATGCGGAGTGACTTATATAAAGTTACAAGAAAATGTAATTTTCTTTTAAAAACCATATTGATTGTAAAATTATGATGTTATAAATGATGTTTATCCACATAGATAATTTATAATACAGTAACTTTAATACTAAAAGGTAAAGAATGGTGTTACCCATAAAATAGTTAAAATAAGTGATATGATAAACCTAATGAGAAATAAATAAATAACTTTTAAAAGGCATAATAAGTTTAATTAATGATAAAAAGAAATATAAATGTGTATAATTCAGCTATTGTAGTGTAAAGAAAAATGAGGATATCCCTTGTAAATAGATGTAGATGGATTTGTTTGTTTTATTTATTTTTTATTGATGTTAATAAAATTTTAAAATTTGTTTATTAAAACTTGTGTCTGAGTTTTGTTTTCTCTACATCATTGCATGAATTCACAGGGTATGTTCACAACCATTAAACTAAGTATATGATTGTTTGCACAAAAGATAAATAGAGAAGTATGTTTAATCTTAAATATTTATTGATGTTCTTGTAATTAAATAATTATAAAATTGCATTGTGTTACTGGTCATCAATCCATTATCATAATATTTTGCTAAATTATATGCTATTAGTTGCCACTTGCTTTATTTATCAGATTATCTAAACACTGCCACTTATTAATTTATTTTATTACTTAAAGATAAAAAAAGGGGATATTAGATTATTAACTAATTTATTATGGTTATAAATTTGCGATGAAAGAAAAGCTGTACTAGTTGGATTAAGCAATGAAGATTGTGATTATTATTGTTTTATTATTAATCTAATTTCAGAGTAGTAGATTATGACATAAAATCCCTTATCATATTTTGCTACCATATGTTATTAACATACGAATAAATTTAAGAACCTGAGATTATTTCATTTGAGCTAGATGATTACTATTATTATTAGAGATAAAAGATTAATACTTTAATTGTTAAATGAGTCTTAGTGATTAGAAGTTGCAGAAGTCATAAGAATACTATGTAGTTATTATGTGTAACAGTAGTATAAGGAGGGATAGTGTTCTTATGCCATTGAGGTGGTATCCTGTGGGATATTGTCTCAATGTAATCTACCTTGTCACCCGTATTTCCACTTCTAGTCTCATGAGTTCCTGAATATTTATTTGAGTTAGTTTAAAACAGAACCTAAGTTAATTTTAAGAAACTTGAGCTAGTAAAGCATTTAATTGAATATTTCATTAATTATTAGAGCTAGAACCCGGTTAGGTGATTTTCACTATATTATATTTATTTTGGGGGAAGTGGAGATGCGGGAACGGGGCAGTTAGATTGGCCTGATGTGTTAGAAAAGGGCAGATTGTGGCTTTCAACGTGATTGGCCTGAGGTGTAGTGGAGCTACACATGAGGACAAGGGCAGAATATATATATATATATATAATGAGGACAAGGGCAGAATATATATATATATATATAATCAAATGTTCTATTGCTTAGGACCTCACAAGGACAATAGCAACTCTCTCCATTATGCTACCTAATTCAGGCCATAATAATTAATGAATGGTGGATGCTTTATGCATCAAAATCCATATCTAGTACCTACTCATCCAATATCACCAGACTATTCTGGTTTGTGGCCTTCATCAATGAGGAGTCTGGAATCTGAGAGAGGCAATCCAATACTACTCACAGATGAAGAACCCAAACTAGAAACTAAATTCATGACAGTAGATGATTAGGCAATAGATAAGGATTTTGATGCACAAAACTTCTAGCCACCATTGATTACTATAACTTTGCATTGAGTGGCATTTGTGTATGGAGAAAGTTGCTACTGTTTTAACAGATTGAGTAAACAAAATCTGGTAATCATGTAACATTTTCATGGCTATATAAGAAATGTGAGCATAAGAAGTGAAAAATATGGGTCATAATTCATGGATCTAGCTCCAATATCTGCCATTTTGTCATTTTACCCAACAATGCAGGACATTTAGTATCTTGATTTTGATTAATAAGCATAAAATAATTCTGTCATTTACTCTGCATTAAATAAATATTGTTTTATTAAAATTTCTGCCCAAACTCAGATGGAGGTATGAAGGCATTAGAATAATACAATGAAGCGATAAAAGTGATAATCCATAAATATTTTATGGAAATTTGTCATTATTTGACATCAAAAATAATTAAATTATTTTAACTTCTCAATCTTTATATATAAATTTGTAAACCTTAATAATTCTTTTATAATGCTAAGATACACAAACAAATGATGTATTTAATATAAAGTATTTATTAATTAGTCTCTTGATTGTGATATTGTATTATTTTTCATTTTACTATCCATTAGTTAGAAAGATGCTTGTTCACCTTAATCCAAACAATATCTAGGACTTACATCAGATCTCTCTTAGTTTTTTCACACAATTCTTAACAGAGACATTCCTCAGTGATTATTCATGCATGGAAATTGATGACTATCAATCTTACTGCAGTATTAATAATGGTTTTCTATTGTAGTTGTGGTATTTGACTTCTCTCTTTATATGTAGAAATTGTAATAAGTTTGATTTATGGTTTATTAAAATTCACTGAGAAATTAAAAAGTTAATGTATTATGTGTAGTTTTTCTGTAGTAATCTTAGAAAAATAATTCTCTTTAGATGTGCGTTAAATTTAAAGATTTGTATTAAAATTGTTACCATCATATGCTTATTCTATTTTTATTTTTTAAATCATAGTCACTAGTAAACATTTTTATGATTGAGCAATTTTGTTTAATGTTTATTGTGCATTTATATGACTCTTAAAACTACTTTATTGTATAATATACATTTTGAAATTTAATATTATCAATGAGTGAATCATTTCATTCTTTTTTTTAAGTGTCATAGCATCAGCCAGAATGTGAACCTGCAACCCAGGCAACTGCCTGCAAGTGCAAGGCAGTCATGCTGACCTCTCGACCACCAATGCAAGACAATCATTTCATTCTTTGCATGGCATACAAATACAAGTTCTTCTTTATTTTGTATAGTTTTAATTCTTAATGCATGTAATTAAGTCTATCCCTAAACAATAACAATATCAATAACAATTAACAATCTCCCTCTTTTGACAAGGCAATCACCTTTTGCAATAAAGATGGATACACACCTTTACCTATAGTTTAATATATTTATGTAGATGGTAAAGATTGCATCCTGATTAAAAAGATTGAGATTATTAAATCAAATAACTCTTAGCCAATATCAATATTAATAATAATCAACAATCTCAATCTGTTGTCAAAGCAACTTTCTTTTATCAATAAAGGTGGCATTCCACCTTTATTTATAATCTAAAATATTTATATGGATACTAAAGATTATAAGTTGACCATAGAGATTGAAATTATTGATACAAAGAAGTTTAAATAAGCCTCATTACACAGGTAAATATAACCTGTTCTGAAAGCAGACTAACAAATAATCAATTATAACATTCAAATGAGATCAAAATTATAAATTATTAATTCTGTATTCTCAATAAAATCATAATTATATACTCTTATTCTTCTCCTTTACACTCTTTGCATTTCTTCATATATTCATATATATATTGCTTATAATAACTTCTTTCATATACACTTTAATGCAAACTTTTTTTAATAAAACTTCTTTATTTTCATGACAGTTTCAACTATCCAACAGTCTTCATCAGAGCATTCTCAAACTTCCTATGCTTTTTAACTGTCAGGAAAATAAAGAAGTTTTATAAAAAAAAAATTTTGCATTAAAGTGTATATGAAAAAAGTTATTATAAGCAATAAATATAAAATCATAAATTTTTATATAAACAAATAAATGCTTAAAATAATATATTTAGCAACTTATTATTTTTCTGGATAGTTTGGTATAGGAGTAGAGTAGGAGATTCTGAAGATCAAAGACCATGAATTATGGACCAATTCTGCTGCTGAAATTTCTTCTTAATTCCAGAGCAGTAAACTATTTTTTTTTTGTTTGAAACAAATTATTTTAAGTTTTGTTAAGTTCCCTTTTGTAAAACAATATTTCAGTTTTAACATGCTGTTATGAATGTATATGTTTTTTAAGACAAATTCAGGTTCAAAAAGAGTTAAACTTGATGGATTTTCTCTTAAGAAGTCAATTTGTAGTCAATCAGAATGTCAAATTACAGAAATCCCGAGAACTGAAATGTATATATGTTTTGCAATTTCAACATTTAGATCAGTTTTCAACTTCATTTATAAGAAAGTCTTCTGAATTTCTTACAAATTTTTGATCTCATAGGTGGAATTCGACAGCTAACAACAATATATAAAAAAAGACTTTTCCCTATTTAAAAAAAAGGTAACTATTTTGATTGTATCGATTGATTACATACAATCTTATACATTATTATTTAAAACATGGAATCCAAAATAGTTCTAATAGAAATAATATTAATTTTTAATTAATTAATTTATCTTTTTTATTACAAAACATAAAATTTAAATATAAAACAATGATTTTGTTAATTTCTGAACAATAAATTATAAAGAGTAAAAAAAAAAAAAAATTTTATACGAATGACTTTCTTTGAAACTCGTAATACTGATATACAAATATTTTTTTTCCATCATTATTTTTTTATACATAAATATTCATTATATAGGGTATATGAGCACAGACTTTCACACGATCCACTACTCAGCACTTTATCTCATATCACTGATACACTTGAATACATATATGTCGAAAAGATAAATAATCACCAATGTACATATTTCATGCTAAAACAGTAATCATCAGTTGGTCCAGATTATCATCTCCACACATATATGCAATAAGTGCTCAGATATATATTAAGATAGCCAATCTTTATGCTTTAATGGATATGCTTCAATCCACTTCATACTCCAACTCTTCAACCGTCCATTCAATTGAAAATCTGATGATGGATTACTCAAAGACCATCCTGTGGCCGATATTTTTATCACACCTATGTTGACCTAAAGTCAATCTGACTCCTCATGTACAGGACATAATCCATTTGATACATATACAAGGGATGGGCAGACATCTATATTTTGTAATAACTGAAACACAGGCTTATTATATACCTGTATCAATATATGTAATTATACGGTATATGAGCACAGACATTCACACGACCCACCACTCAGTATTCTATACCATATCACTGATATGTTTGAATACATATATGTTGAAAAGATAAATAACCACCAATATATGTATTTCATGCTAAAGCAGAAATCATCATTTGGTCCAGATTATTATCTTCACACATATATGAGATAGAGAGCTGAGTGCAGGATGAAGGTCTCTCCAAGTTCAATCCATGTTCTTTGACCTTTAGCTTCTCCACATCACCCCTGCACACTTTTTTATTTCTTCCATCCATCTCACATGTGGTCTCTTTCTAGATCTTTTGTAGTCTCTTGGACTCCAGCTTAAGATTTCAATTGTCCATCTATTATCAGCTCTTCTAGCAATATGTCCAGCCCAATTCAATGTTATTATTTTAATTTTTTTAATAAGGTCAATAACACCTGTTTATTCTCTTGCCCATATATTGCATTTTTGATCTGTTCTTGTTACTCCCAAAATGCATCTCTCCATAATTCTTTGAGTGGTATGAAGTCTCTACATTATTCTTCTATTAAGCGTACAAGTCTCAGATTTTCAAACACATAGGCATATTTAAGCGTACAAGTCTCAGATTTTCAAACACATAGGCATATTTCCTTTTAGTATTAAGTTATTTCTACCAAAAGCACTCCAACCAAGTTTAATTCTATGATTAATTTTATCAATTATGTTTCCATCTGTATTAATAATCTGACCAATGTATTTGTAGCTGTTAACTGCTTCTAACTTATCATAATCAATCTTTATTTTCATATTTTGAGAAAATCCATTAGACATTACTTTAGTTTTTTTAACATTTATCTTTAGTCCTATTTTCATGTGATAATTCCTGCAACATTTTCTGCAGCTCTAAAGCATTATTTGCAAAAACAACTACCATCATTTGCAAAATCTAAATGACTTAAATAACCTCCATTTACTTTCACTCCTTTAAATTCCCATTTTAGTCCACAAGAAGTTTTGGAGATGTGGAGTCACCCTGTCTTACACCCTTCTCAATGTTGACTTTTCCAGTATCATTATGTAACCTAATTGTTGCTGTTGCATTTTTATAATATTCTTTAAAATATGACAATATCCTGGATCTATATCTTGATGATCCAATGCTTTAATCACTGAATAAATCTTTATAGAATCAAATGCCTTTTTTATAATCTATAAATCCAAAGCATAATGGCAACTCATATTCATTTGTCCTTTCTATAACTTCTCTCAATACCTGGATATGATCCACTGTATTAAAATCACTTTTAAATCCAGCTTGTTCTCTTGGTTGGTGGAAATCCAATGTTCTCTGTAGATGACTTGTAATTATCTTGGTAAAAAATTTGTATAAAACTGATAAAAGTCCAATAGATCTGTAATTTTTAATATCTTCTTTATCACTTTTTTTAAATATTAACATTAATACTGCATTCTTCCAATCATCTGGTGCATCTTTATCATTTAGATATTTGGTATATAACTTTGCTAAAAAAAATTCTATTTCTTCACCTGCTTCTTTTAATATATCAATTATAATTCCATCATTACCTGGAGCCTTTCCTT
The DNA here is from genome assembly GCA_028023455.1 of Epiperipatus broadwayi. Taxonomy (NCBI): domain Eukaryota; kingdom Metazoa; phylum Onychophora; class Udeonychophora; order Euonychophora; family Peripatidae; genus Epiperipatus; species Epiperipatus broadwayi. The sequence continues at coordinate 61,689 of JAQFVV010000854.1, forward strand.
TCTTCAAATATTTGATTGCATATTTCACTTCTTCATTTAAAATTTTTGGGCAATTTGGAAGATGTAATATATATAGGAGACACTTGTTTTTTATTACTATATAATTTTTTATAAAAGTTTTCTACCCATTTCATGATGTCATCTCTCTTTTTAGTAATAATTCCATCTTTTTTTCTTAATGCAGATGTAAATTTCCAATCAATACCAAATGTTGTTTTACACTCCTGAGACTTTTATTCTCTTCTACAGCTTTCCTTGCTAGTTCATAGTTATATTTTCTTATATCATTTTCAAGTCTTTTCCACACCATTTTACAAAATTCAAGATATTCAATCCTTTTTAATGCATCATTTTTGTATATCTTCATATTTTTTTTTCTTCATAAATTCTTTAGTCTCAGTAGAAATTTTATTGATCAATTGCTGCTTTTTTTACCAGTTATCTTTGTTGCAGTTTTTAAAAGTATATCAGTTATTTTCATTTTAATTTCATTCAAATCTGAATCATGTTCAAAATCTACTAATACTTGAAACCGATTTATAAGTTCTAATTTAAATTCATTAGAATGTTTCTGAAGATTAGGAATATCAACTGTAAATATTGTTTTTCTTAATAATTTTTGTCTCTCTAGTTTTGCATTAACATGTATCTTACATTTTACTAATCAATGATCACTTCCTGTGTTAAATTTATTAAGAACATTACAATCTTGAAATATGTATTTTCTGTTAGTCAAAATATAATACAATTCTGCTGTACCTTTATTTGCATTCTTCCATATCCATTTCTTTTTAACATTTTTCTCAAAAAAAAAATCATAATATAAAGTTTTTCTTTTTCTGCAAACTCTACAAGTCTATGTCCTTTCTCATTTCTATTACCATAATCAAAATTACCTACAGTATTTTTATCTGTCATTTGTTTATCAATTCTAGCATTAATGTCTACCATAACAATTTTAAAATGTTGTTTACTCTGATCAAAAGCCTTTTGTACATCCATATAAAAATCTTCTACTACTTCATCACTATGAGAACTTGTTGGAGCATAAACCTGAATTATCTGCATTTGGTATCTGCCATTAAGTTGTTATAACTAATCTTGCCACTCTGTTCGATACACCATCAATCTCTACAATGTTGTTCTTCCACTTTTTATTTATAATGAATCCTACTTCACTTGTATTTCCATTATTTGTGCCTTTATAATAGAGTACACTTTTTAAATCAATTGACCCTTCACCTTTTCTTTTAACTTCACAAAGTCTAATAATGTCCCATTTAATATAAGACAGTTTTTCTTCTAATTCTTGGAATCTTCCTTCACTTGAAAGTGATCTGCAGTTGTAAGTGCCTAAATAAAAAGTCATCATTAAATGTCAGCCTGGGTCTGCAATCGGGATTTCTAGCACCCTCCACTTTCGACCATCAACTGCTGCCTTGGTTGGTGACTTTGCAACCTCCTAGGAATAAGAGCCATGATTTATTTTTCTCTGTCATAATTGTATATATATATTGGAAAAATATTTACACAAACATTCATTCTGCTTTATCAAGCAACTGAGAAGAAAGACCATGGTGTTTCTTGATTCTAAACACAGAGGTAAAAAGCCAATAACCTCACCACACTGGCTAATGCATGTTAATGAGCAGCCTATCCATGTTATTATACTATATGAATAATCACATAGTAATAACAGCTGCAATGACAAGAACATATTAAATGGACATTAAAAATTTGCCCTGCTCAGTTCCTTTAAGGCCTCTAAGAGGAATCAAAGGATAGTTTTTCTGTTAATAGCAAACTTCTTTCTGCAGCCATCTTATATATATATATATATATATATATATATATATATATATATATATATATATATATATATAAAGGATCTTTGTTCAGTTAATAGCAAACTTCTTTCTGCAGCCATTTATTATATATTGAAACAGTAAGATTCGTATTCGAATCTTAAGTTTCACCTTTTTCTGTCGTCTCTCACTGACCGGTCTATCCCACCCAAATTTAAACTTTTTGATATCGAATTGTGTGTGTAACAATATTAAAAATGTATAAATATATGTAGAATTCAGCATAAACACGCACACATTTCGATCTAAAATTAAACGCAATAAATAGGGATAAAATAATATAATTTAGATTTCTTTTAGTTATATAATTTTGTATAATTTTAATCATTTATTTTGGATTATAAAGTTCCTATTTATTGCTTTGTTTAAATTTCATTTAATAATAATTCTAAAAATATCTGATGTAATATTTAATTAAAAGTTAAAATAATCTTATGTTCCCTTTTTGTTTTTGAAATTTAAAAGCATCGATCAGTGATAGATAATAGATTAATTAAAGAAAAGTTCCCCAAAATATAATTAGTAAATGTAAAATGTAAACAATAGAATGACAGCTTTCTTTAATTAAAAACCAACTAAATGCATTGATTATCCTCAGGGCAGATTAAATAGAACCTAAAAATATCTTAACAAAAATGTGAAAGATCAAGATAAGAAAAGAGGCCATCTTAGACTTGCTGGAGACATTCACTTAAACTTTAGCTTTGCTCTCGATCACTGAGAGTCTCCAAAAATATAAAAATAATTTGTTCCTGCCAAGGTATGACCGAGTAAAGCACCTAGATTATTCTCCATCGGGAGATGGCCTATCAGATGCTGAACTTTCCACTGCCCGTCATAAATTCACCATGAAGATCTGCTGCCTGAAATAAATGAAAAAGCTGCTGCTGCTGTGAAATTAAATGAAATATCTAAATACAAGAAAGAATTGCCACTCGTGAACCTTTGCTGCTAAACTAATGGAATCAGAAAACTTCTTATAAAACAGGTACCTGTCTGTGTTCAAACTCTAGAGTACTCTAATAATATGCTATAGCTCTTCTTCATAATACTTATCTAAATTATAAAATGTAAAAACTACCATATGTATAGCTAAAACTGAATAATTAACTTAATGTGTAAATTTCTCTACTAATCTAGCTTACCTCATTCTATCTTGGGTGCGTATTTCTATAATCTACATTTCTATCTATAGTTATTATTTAATTATTGCATGCTCATAATTATTTCAATTTTCAAAGTTTAAATCTATGATCGCTTAAAACAATGAATGCGTGTCAAATTTTCATTAATATTTACTTTCTTTAATAACTTAACTTTCATATAAATCGACACGCATTCAATGCTTCATTTATTGTAATGCAGGGGTCTACAACTTCGCAAATGGCTGACATATTAGTTATAATAATTCCCAATTTATATATATGTTTTGTATTTACTAAATCATCATGAATAATTCCAGAAAATTACATTTCTTTGAGAGTCGCCAACGTTCTTTAATAAATGTTGATCATGTAGGACCGAGTTAGAAATCTGTTGAAATCTCATCATAATCGTTTATACAGTATACATGTGTTACGTTTTAGAGACGTGATGATCTATTCCACCGTAAATATTCCGGATTCTTCAGGGTTGAAATTAACCCCCGTCGTCCTGCACAAGCGGACATAATAAATGCTCCCGTAGGATTTGACCTGTCATGCAGCCAGTTGGCAAATTGCGACACGTACCGCTTGTCCCTGGTTATGCTTATGTGACACCTTACTTCGTCGGGCCGCGGCAGAGACCAGCCCAACAGTTTTATAAACTCATTCGCGGCATTGCAGTTTCAATATACTGCCATTCCATATCGCCTTTCTAAAGCGTACGTGTTCCTTTGCTCAATTCTATTATTCTATATATCACTCCGCCTCTGCACTATCTTCATAATTCACTCTCAAATAAATGTTTGCCCTTAGTCATAAAATAAATAGTTTAATTAAATAAATATATGTCCGCCACTACTCTTAAATCTTACTTTAGACTCTTGCATTGCAAAGGTATAAATTCCCCAAGGCATGCATTAGAAATACTTACTCGAGAATTTTAGGTAGCTAGATTAAGCCTTCAAATAAGTGAATTCCCTTTGTAAACATTACAGTATCGGAAATACCGCTACTGAGTCCCCAATATAAAATAATGTGTAAATAAATAAATGTATTCTTTAAAATATAATCATGTTGCAAATCCCCCTACTGAAGCTGTTAGTCCATAAAATATTATTAATGATTGTTTTATTAAAATGTATTAATAAATAATTTTAAATTATACATCTGCAATTACGTTTCATTTATTCGATACCCATTCTATCTAATATTTCCTCGATTATGCAAATATGAATGTTTAATTAATATTAGTTTGATTATTGGCTAACTCGAGAATAAAATCATGAGTCTCTTGCATATCCCTGACCACCGTGCCTAAGGAAACATTTACTAATGTCGCATCAGATGCGTTGTTTCGTGGATTGTATTGTGGAACCGATAAACTATGTTCGAACTCAGTACCACGGGTGGCTTCGCTACTCGATGGTGCTGCTGTTGTGTATGGTGGTCGAATTCTGCACTATGTTTACGAGTCACATGTTTTCTGACCGTTACAATATATAAATGTAAAGATTAAGCATTATGCTGGAAACAAATTTATAAGTAATAAAATTATTTCTCAGCTTTTAAATTGCATTTTATAATTCTCATAAACTGTCAAACCATTAAAAAAATATCAGAATGAATTCTCTCACTTATAAATATGTATTGGGTTAGTGCAAAATGTCATTATGACTACAAAATTTCAAAGTTTACCCAAATTATGGTAACTTATATGAGGGCACCACTAGATGTATAGCCTAGCAATAGATTGAGACATTTCTTCAATGATCATATATTTTTATGTGAACTCTAATAATTTATTTTATGTTCATCCAGAGGACATAATAGCTGTTAATTCTATAATTAAATTAATCAAAGAGACACTTAAGTTTGGCTTTAATAATCTTTATTATACTCTACTTTCATTACTAACTCCTTTCCCAATTCTCCCTTTATAGCATTCCGACTAACTCAATCTATTTTTAAGACAAAATACCAGTGTAAATTTTAACTCAGTCCTTTATTATTTTAATAGTAGTCCAATTATTTACCATTTTACACATTTTCCCAAGGAAGTGCACCATCACAAATCTTACAAATGACAAAAGCTCAAATTTATCATGGATATCTTGTCCAAATAGAGATGAACTAAAGGCAACTTAATATTAGAATGAGTTGTATTGCACTCCACTCTGACCCTCTACTTTCATTCATTAAATAATTTTATACTTATCATTAATGGATGGAATAAGTTTCCTGTTGTTTGCTTACAACCGTCAATTTTTACTTGTATAAACTACTATCATAAGTTTCCCAGTGTTTGCTTATGGACAGAATTCCTCACGGATCTTTACATCTCTTCCCTGTTTGTCCTTCAAGATTGAGCAGTTAACATTTTGGGAGTTTAACCTATACAAATGTTTGAGTACAATAAAAATGAATGATAAATATATATAATCAAATGAATAAAAACTAAATAATATAGCACGATACACCCTCCCCATTTTTAATTCAATAAAAATAACATGATCAATCCCTATTAAAAATCCCATACTCTATTATTAAAATCTTTAAAGTACAACAGTTCTAAATGATAGAGTCTAGATTGTGATGATGCTAATTAGAATAAAAGTTCACTTAAGTAACAGTTTATATTTACCCTGGGTTAATCAGCAGTTTAATCTTTAACCATGAGGGGACTGTCCATGTGTGATCTTAGTTCATAGCTCTTTAGTGTGAATTCTTTTTAGTCCTCTAGCTCCTGAACACATTCTTGGCTAGTTGTCTAGCATCATCCTTTCTATAGTTGAAAGTCACTTGGGTGTTTCCAGTGCAACTGGGAGACATTTTTCCCTGTGAGGGAAATCCTTGATGTTCTGTATGTATATTAATACTTTTAATAGAAAAATTCTGAATAATTTAAACAAAAGGAAACTGCTATTTATACATTTTTCTGAAAACAGGATTCATACTTTGTGGTTTAGTTTTAGCTACATTTTGTCACTTACAATGTCCATGCTTTTTATTCTTGAGGAATTTTTAATTAAAGAAAAAGTTCTTGATCAATTAGTGCAATATACAACTGATAGACTCTAAAAATATTTTTAATAATATATTTGTTTTGTAGCTTGAGTTTCAACAACAGAGTTAATTGCAAATATGTCTAATTCCCCCCCCCCCCCAACATTTTTCCAAGAAAAACACACACACAAAAAAAGTTTTTAAGGAAAAAAACATATTTCATGATACTATTTTATCCCAAGTTATAATTGATTTAAATAAATTAAACAGGAAATCAAATGAAGGGATCCTTATTTTCTCATAGGATAAAAAAAAAAGTTTAACTGATTTAATAAAGATAATATATCATTTTTAAATTCTTACTATAAACTACAGATAATTTTACTAATTAAATATATATACATATGAGATGACAAAAAATACCATCTCAGTATATATTGTAACCTTCATATCTGAGTTTACAGGCATTGCTTTAATGTGAATATTTTTTATTATTATGTATAACAAAATATTAAAGTCATGTATATAGAATGTTTTTTTAAATGTTAAAAAGAAAATAATTGTAAAAATGAAATGTGTTATCACTTTATTCTTTCAAAAATAAAGAATATTTTTTTTTTTTAAAACCAAAAGCTTCCAAGCCTCATCTGCTTTTTACAAAAGTGGGGAAAGAATTATAACACATTTCGCTGTGATATCTCTTAATGTCAAAAAGTCAATGAAATTTTATAAAGATTTTTTAGTTTTATATCATGCATTTTATGAAGTAGAGAATTCTACAGGATGCTTTCCCTGACCCTTCCAGTAGTAGTGCAACTGAATATAGATTTGTAGACAAACAATATGCCTTAGAATTTAATTTTTATTCTGCTGATCTTTTCATCATTATTGAATGCTGAGAAATTTTAACATTTGCTTGCTAAAGAAAAAAAAAACTAGTCGTCTAATCTCATGGAAATGTATTTCTATCTATTTACTTTAAATGCTCAGAAGAAAACTGCAATGGAAACTTTCATAAGAAAATTTTCTTGGAAGAAACCAAAAAAAGATGAAATCTTGTATTGCCAGAAAATGTTAAAATTCAAGGATTAATGGTTATGTTCCCATGTTTATGGATACAAAATGTACATGTGAGCTCACAAAGACATCAAAGTAAAACAATATGGACTTTTTACAGTCATCCTCAAAGATATTGAAAGTCACAGGGATTTTATTCTTCTCACACATCCATCATCATGAAAGCTTCTTAATCATAAATACGTAAATAGATTTTTATTATTATTATCATATAACACTATTCTTTCTTTAACGTTATTGTTCATTGTTAATAATTTTGTGGTTGCCATTCCTCATATGAACTAAACTGATTATTTATTTGTTAGTATAATAACTTATTAGGTGGAGAGAGATAATGATCAGGAAATATAATTGGATATGCATGGAAACTTTTTTCATGTAGACTCATGACTAGAAACTACTTGCTAATTTAAATAAATTGCTTTCAGTCACTCCATCATGTACATGGTTGCCTATTAGCTGTCTTTAAATTTACCTAGACTAAAATTTAATTGCCAGATATCCTTTTTTATATTTATTTAACTGAATTTATTACCAATTGTTTAAATAAGGTACTTACCATTACAATATACAAAAATTAACAAAGCGTATGACACACTTGAATGAGAAGCTATAAAGATACACAGAAATTATTACAAGCTAAGCGCTTTCGAGACCTTTTGCCTCATATTCATAGCGGTACTGTGAGCTGCAGAACGAAGAAATAGGGCAAGGAAACAAAACAGTATGCAAAGCGTATGCAAATGAACTAGATAGTCCAACGTTTGGAGATGTCAAAGCAGGTATCTCGTCTATTGATGGAGTTATTTATTGCCATTAATAAAATATGCTTCTCTGATTTTCCGCTTGATGTCATTTTTCTCAATACAGACTATTTTAGGGCTGGAGGGTTCAAATGTATATAATAACAATAAAAATAATTAATATAATGATGATTAACTATTATACACAGTCATTTAAAAACTGTGTATAATAGTTAATCACCATTATATTTATTATTTTTATAATATTTTTTATTTAACAAACATTTTGTTTGTATTATATATATATTATCACGAATAATCTCCATTCCTCAGGTGAGATTTCCCATGATATATATATATATATATGTAAGAGGAAGCACGCTATTATAATTTTTTTTACTATTTCAATAGTTTGAGATAATGGAGAATAATTTAAGAGCACTGTGAAGTGCTTTGATTGGAAGTATAAACATATTTAAAATACATTTTATTAATGAAGTTTTATTAGAACACTTTATACAAAATATATCATGAAATTTTTATTATTTTGGCGATTTTATTATTATTAACTATTTTTATTTTCTGTAAGTGGTTTTTATGTTGTTTTTTTTTGTTTGAATAAAAGATTTACTTCTGTACAAGATAAAAATTAAATGCAATCACAAATATCCTATCAACACATTTCATAATGATAGTCATTATAAGGGTTTTAATGAAATATATCTTGCCATTAAAGAAAAGCTATTAAGCTATTAGAAGCGTAATAAAATGACGTTTAATAAATTTATTATCGTTATTATTAGTGGTATAGTTTTTGACCGTATTATCTCTTTTATTATCATTATGGATATTATAAACTATTCCAATTAAGTATTTATATCACCCTTTTTTTTAGACAATACATACAACTTCAATAAAATCAGTTTTTTAATATTAGGCTCCTCCGTTTTGATGAATGATTTTTTTTTTTGATTAAGCAGTAAATTATTAATCTACCAAAACATTTTTTTTTTAAATTCGTGAGCGACGTAAAATAATTTGATTTATTTATTAATATTCTTATTAATTTTTTAATGACTAATATTTTTGCAATAAAGTGATACCTTGTGATTTATATATATTTTTAAAAAACTATTTTAATATTCTAATCTTTGCTGAAAGGTGTGTTTTTCTCAGAATGATGGATTATATCTTTTCAGATATTATATGCAAGAGATGAAGGCATTGGAAATAAGATCGCAAATAGATTTATTGATGTGCCTTCAGGAAAAAGAAAATGTGATTATTATGGTGAATCCATTAGTGTCATGGTTATTATCTTCATCACTCAATCAGCGCAAGATATATTTTTCTTTCCTCCCGCCTCTCTTTTACTTATTTTACTTAGAAACAAAAACTGGAAATATTTTCTTATAGTGTTACAATTTATTTTGTTTGTCTATTCAATGAATAATTATGCAGATTTTTTTGATGTTTTTTTTTTTTATCTCACCGTTCAAAATAGGATTGTTTTCTGTTCAATCAAATATAAAAATAAAATGTTAAAAGAAAATAATGATGGTATTTTAATAGATATTTTTTTGTTTTGTTTCTATAAAATATCTATATATGAATAATTATATGGTTAGTTGCTCAAAAGATCAATAGATATTTGAATAAGCAAATTACTTATTGAAAACAACAAATTCCATCCCTTGGCCAGGTGAGTTTTTTTTATTACTTTTGAAACACATGGCAATGACCAGAGTTTCAGAGTGCTGTCTTTCCTTAAAAGAAGAGCTACCAACACCCACAACCAAATAAGAATTGACTTTAATTTTATAATACCGTTTATTTCATGGCCAATATTTCAAGAAGTAGCTCAGTTCAGAGAAGGGACTCATACCCAGTTCAAATCTGTATATTGTGCCAATGTTCTATGCTGTTCAGAGCAAAAATAATCAGTAATCCAGTATTTACCTTGCTATGACGTCATTAGCCTGAAGGAACACAACTGTAATTATCTGATATTTGTGTCATCGGAAAAACACATGAACGTTGTCATGGCAATGAAGAGACTGACATGACTAATTTTAGAGATTTGATTTTTTGTTACCTTGCTATGACATCATAAGCCTGAAGGCATACAGCTGTAATTATCTGATCTTTGCATCATCGGAAGAACACATGAACGTTGTCATGGCAATGAAGACGCTGATATGACTAATTCAGGAAATCTGATTTTTTCATCCATGAGATTTTTTTCGTCCTGACCCACAAGATTTAAAAGTGGATTTCTTCCTATTTATTGCATCGTTTTTTTCAGTGCAGCAGCATTTTTTTCAGTGATTTAATTTTCAGTGCTTTAATAGTTCAGCAATTTTTTTAGCAATTTTTTAAAATAAATCATTACTTTCTCAACAATTGTAAGTAATTTACATGTTATTTCTTCTATGATATTAAGTGAATGTATTTTATATTTTATTAGCCTTCAGGCTAATGACGTCGTAGCAAGGTAAATACTGGACTACCAAATAATCAAATAGTTTGATTTTTAAATAATCATCTGATGATTGAGTACCAAAATTGACAGGTTGAAGTTCATTTCAGAAACCATCAGTTCCTAATTCCATTACAACCAATAGATTATCGAGCAATGATTTGGATAGTGTAATTATATACAGATTAGTTTGCCTATGTAGTTTTAAATTTATTTATTGCTTAGTTCACCTTATTAGAACTTTCAATATTTACATCTGCAAGTCTATAAAAATCATTTAATTACATATGTAATAAAGTTTTTATGAGCATTTAGGTTTAAATATTAATATTTTATCAAGATTTTTACCATATATTTTAATAAATGAATTTCAACTTTGATGTGTTATTTAAGCAAAGTATCACTTAAAATAGGTGTTACAAACTGATGTCATACCATTTAATATGATTGTTTGCCTAAACTACTATAAAACAAAAGTGATTCCACTTTTAGTTTATTACCCAAGATTTTATAAGAATGAGAGATTAGACAATAATAATTTATATGCATAAAATTGAAAATATTACAAATTCTTATATATTTTTGCAATTAAATTAGATTCTCTAATAAAATTTTATAGATATTAATTAGGAGATTTTTTGGGACTTTTAGATTTAAATATTAATATTTTAATGGAATTTCTTCCGTAGATTTTTATAGGTGAATTTTCCTATTGTATTATTTAAGAAAATACCTATTAGAAAAAGAAATTGCAAATTGAATCATATCATCTGGTAATATGTTTTTATCTTATTACCTATGATTTTATTCTAGCTTATTACTTTTGAATAGTTCAAACAAATTCTATCACTAGATTGCATGATTTCAATATGCAATAACAAATTCTAATTGATTCTTAGCTTAAATTATTATGATTACCAAAATTGGTCTATAAAATTATATTAAAAATGCTGTTAAATATATATATATATATCTTGCTATTAGATTATTATTAACCAGGGTATTTGTTTTTATTTTAATAACAGTATAGCATTTATCTCTTCTATTAAAAACAATGCTTGTTTAAAAATATTTTCAAAAAAATAAAACTTTTATAATGATATCTGGCTAGAGAAAAAAAAATCTACTAACTAAAAGAAATATCTTTGAAGCTGAAAAGGTACTGAACAGAGCAAATGTCTAATGTCCACTCCATATGTTTATCTCATATGATCAACAAGCATGGATAGGCTGAGTACAAATGTATAAGTCAGTGTCATGAATTTATTTATTTTTTCTGCCAAATTTCTGATCATAAAACACTAAAATTTTCTTTTCAGTTTTCTGATCGTTCTCACCTGAAACATTAGTTGTGTTTTATTTTAAAGTTCAATGGGTAATTGGATTTGTTTGTGAATGTTAGTTCTCTTTTCTACTACAATTATAAAGAAAATTAAATTATGAATGGCATTCTAAGGAAGCAATAATACTGTCAACTAAGGAAACAGATAGTAACCGAAGATGCTAAAAATTATCTTATTTTGGATCACCTAAACATTCGTTTTCATACCCTATCTATAACTATAGATTATTTTTGAGTGAGGGAAGATTTTATAAATTGTAATAAGTGTCTAATATTAAATGAGTTTCTGTAAGACTTTTTGAAGTTAGATGAAAAGGTGAAGAAATAATTGATATGAAAAGTAAGCATATATTTTAGAATAAAGACACAAATATTTGAAGCACAAATGTAGTGAAATTTATTATAAGTAAAAAATAGAAAGTAAAATTGTGGAGTTTAATAGCATATCAAAAAAATGGTAAAATTACCTTTTTATTAAATGAAAGATATCAAATTCTGACAATTCAGGTTTATATCTCAACACCATCTCAGTATAAGGATGATGTTGAAGATTTTTAGTAGAGAATTGTTTTCATCAAACTAAACATTGTCACAGGATATTTTAAAACTAGAATTAAAAAACAATTGACAGTCAAACTGTTGTGAACAAATATGAATATGGAAACAGCAATGAGAAAAGAAGTATGACTTGTGGAATTTGTAATAAAAAAACTTGAACATTACACATTTTTTTTGACTAAAAGCAAAAACAGAAAAGAAAATTTAAGCAACTAAATTGACATATAGATGAGTATGATTATTAGATGGACATGTGCTAATGCAATCTGAATAGATCCATGAAATTGTGCCTTCTGATCTTAAAGTTGTTTGTTTCTATTGTTTCAATTTTAAGAATAAAGGGAATATACAAGGTTTCAGTAACTATTGTGAAATATTATTATTATCTACCACCTCAAATATGCTTTTAAGGATGTTGTTAAATAGTTTGCTTCCACTCTTAGGTAAATGGATACTAGAAACTCCATGTGGCTTTAGAGAAACAAGAAGCACTACACCCATTGTTCTTATTGTCAAGCAAATGAAAAAAAAATCTCAGGAACAAAAAGGGATTTATATATTGCTTTTGCTGATTTAGTTAAGGAATTTGATCCATTTAATTGAACAAGTTTATGACATTATTTGAAATTAGTTCATCATTCACCAAAATTTTCAGTATCTACAGCTTGTACATGATAAAATGAAAGAAAGTGTTATTACTATGATTGTAAAATCTGAAATGACAGTTATTATTGGAATTGTTATAGGTGGATTAATGAAACAGAGATTAAAACATGACACAAGATCAGGGTTAAATTTTAATTTGAATTGACTGAAAGTGAAAACAAGAATCTGGTGATTCTGTTGTTTTTACCAGCTCAAAAGGTGATTTACAGAATTCCTTATGTTTTAAATGCAACACTTAAAGTTTTTGATTTAGTAATTATTGTTCAAAAATCCAAGTTCCTTATCATCCAATGATGTAAAAAAAATTTTTTGGCAATTTTTAACCAGGCTGGTTATCAACTGTTTTAAAAGTTGAAAAATGGATTTAGAAGACATTAATGTGCTGCAAATACTTTTAACAAGTTAAAAGATAGAATATTTCATCACAGTGAAATAACTATTGTAATTAAATTATCTGTAGGTAGAGCTGTTGTTACTTTATCTAATTTATTGTATGGAAGTGAAACATGAGTACTCTAATCAATGATAATGTAAATTTATTAGAAAAGATTCATTTAAGGATGCTTCATAAAATTTTTAGAAAAGATTCATTTAAGGATGCTTCATAAAATTTTTAAAATGCAGCAAAATCATAAACTAATCAGTATTTTTTGTAACTTATTAGATGTTATATCATAGAGTCCACTATTATAAAATCACATCTTAATTGGATTGAACACATTAAAAAATGAAAAATGCAAGATTTTCTAAAAGGGTGTTTTATATTGAACTTGAGCAGAGTTTTCATAGGAGTGATAGACCCCATTTATATTACAGGAATCATCTCAAAGATATTTTAAGAAGTGAAATATACAGTATATTGATTGTTTCTATTGGGAAGATATAGCAGTAAATAAAATACATTGTAGAATTTCAATTAGTCATTGTGTTGAAGTATTTCAGAAAAAAATTTTGTGCTAGAAATGCCATGTTATGGCTAATACTTGTCATTACAGACTGACACATACTGGAGACAACTGAGATTAGCAAGCACACAACATCGCTCTTATGTTAGAGAACACTGGTAGTTAATAAAAGTTATTAATTATACAAACTGTGTGTATTTATTAATTTAGATATCATGACCAAGAGCATAACAAGAAAAATTAAGACAGCATCAAAAAATAAACAGAAAAATTTATTTTTAGAGTAGTTTTTTTTAATTTCATTTCCTCAAAACTAAAATGACAAAAAGATAGTATTAACAATTTATATTTGTAACTTAGAAAAATATTCCAATTAATTTAATGTAGCAGTTTGGAATCATTTTAAAATATTAACATATTTTAATGATAGTTCAAATTTGAACAAATTTAATATAAAAAAGTGATGCTCTACTAAGGATAGTTCAATAGATAACGAATACAAAAAAAGACACAATTCTGAACAAAATTTTAATTGAAACAAGATGAAGAAAAGAAGATATATGATATTTTTAAAAATGATTTATACTGAAGACATGAATATCTGGAATTTTTTAAAGTGATGTAAAAAAGAGTAAATAATGATATAAGGATATATAATTGTGAATTGCCAAGAAAAGCTACAAAAATTAAATTTCAAAGGAAAACATATCTTGTTGGTGAAAGATAAATTATTTCATCACTAAGAAGAAACAAGACCTTTACTAAGATTATTACAATATATCTGTAGAAAACTTTGGATTCAAAATAGTCAAAAATAAATACACGTTATAGCACAATTGATTACATTCAAGTGTCAGGAAATGTTATAGAAAGGTCAATAAATGTTTCTTGCCATCATATTTTGGATTTGTTGTTTACAATAAGGCATTTTATTCTATATACATTTCCATTGTGATTAAAGCTTTAGAGTATCAAGATATTAAACCAGAATATTGTCATATTCTAGAGATTACACTAGCCTGCAAATAAAACCTTTTTTCTACAGTAAAAACTAAAATAGATAGGTTTCAATAATTTTTTGTGCAGAATTCCAAATTGCATTTGTTTTGCTATATCACATCTGGTTAATTGGTAATAATGCATAATGTTATTTTGTCATTACATAAAATTTTTGATAATTTAGTATTGATTGAACAGAATATATTACATACAATTGTTAGATTGCAATATGCAGTCATATTTTTTCCTACACTAAATACGCATGAAAGCTGCTTTGTAAATAGTGTGATATCTATGTTGCTTTTACTTATGTTTAAGATGACAAAACTAAAGTGGTAATTATGGATTTTAAACTAATTGTGCCAGTAGCATTTTTAAATTAATAGTTCTATTTGAAATATACATTACAAAATTTATTTATACATAGTTGTATTAAGAATATAATCAATAATATTTAAAGAAAAAATTGTCTGTAGCATATAACAGTATGAAACTGGGGAGGGGGTTATAAGAGGGTGACCTTTCATATTTAGTAGCCTCATGAATTTTTGGTATGCCAAACCATAACTGACAGGATGTACAGAAAGATTCATTTATTCAAATACCCCATAGGTTTGTTACATCCAAATAATAACAATATGAAAGAAGGCTTTTAAGCTAGACAACAAACAAATGAAGAAAAAAAAATGTTATCTTTTATTTGTCAAATTCTATAATTAATATGGAAAATAAGTTAGCTCTTACAATGATATCTCATAGCCAAACAAGTCAAACTTATAATAATAATGAAAAAAATATATCTAAGTTTATAATCTCTATACTGTAAATGTCTAATTTTTAGAGTTTAACATTGAAATACACCAAGACTTGAGATCATCTGTTGAATATAGTATAGAAACAAAGAGAGTAATTTATTTAATCTAGATTATATTTGAAAATCAAATAGATGCAGATAATTTATTTAACATCTTAATTCTTTATTATTCTGTAATACTGAAGTTCATTAAGGCTTACCAAGTAATTAAAATAGCATTTTGATGTTCTCATAGTAAGATAATTAAATTAATAAAATCCAGTGTTGCACTTAGACCCACATATGTACATAAGAGATGCAGTTTTAAATAAAATAAAATTGAAAATTACACAAAGTCAAACTTTAATTAAAAGAATTGGTTCATCTTTTATTTATAATATATTTGAGAGTGGCAACAATAAAGTAAAGTAACAAAGCAAGAATATCTGTTTCATCACATAAGTTTCTCAATCTATTCATAGAACTTATGTTGAGAAATATTTGTTATTGACATATTAGTTTAAATTGCATTTATAACCAAGATGAAAACCATCTATGTCATATAACTAAATAATGTATAATAATAATCTTATTTATTAACACTCTACTAATTCAAGATCAGGGATTCATTCTTTGGGAAGAATTAAACTAACTCTTCAAATAAAAAAAATTCTCTTCAAAACTATTCTTTGAAATACATTTTCCTTTATAAAATACTTAAGCCCAAGTTGTATCTTAGAATAATCCCTTTTATTTAGTGATATGTCTTTAAATATGGGAAAAGTATTAATATATCTATCCATACAATGCTTAACTTTATAAAGTCTAGAAAGGATTTTATACATAATATTACAGTGGCTCTAACAAGTATTTTTTCTTAATAAACACTTAAAATGACTATCTGAATCTCTAAGGTTACATGCTTATAAAAAATGAAATACTATAATAGCAAATCCACTCTTCAAAGATATCTTATGATTAACAAATTATCCTAAGTTAGACATGAATGAAAGTATACACCTCACTAGTAATAATAATAGAATCAAAATTTTTTAACATTTAAAGCAGTCTTCACTTTGATAGAAATGCCAATAAAGATTTTACATAATACATTTATACTATAAGATAAATATATGCTATATGATAAGTATATGTGTATGAATTATAAATCATCTAATATAGTTATAAAAAAATCAATACCTGTTAATATACTTCAATCTTTTCATGAATATATACTAAAAGAAATTAATAAAAAAAAAACACATTTATACACATCATTTTAAACCTCAATTATAATCAATCAACATTTTATAATTTTTCTTATTTTATTTTTAGCAAAGACAGTTATTTTGAGAGACTCTCTTCAGTCTTGACACTTGCTGATGAAATCTTTTGTTAAATATAATGGTCAAATATGTACATTTGTGTAACAAAATCCAGAGTTTTAGTAAATCATCCCAAGGCTGACCAGCATAAGGTGGTGATGGCCACATGTCTAATATAGCTCCAGTTCCTTTACTAATGCTCAGAGATTTATGACCTTACGGATGACACATATGAGGCCACAACAGTATTCTCTTTCATCACATGTTGGCAGTAGAACATTGGTAAAGCACAAGACTATGGGAAACTAACATTTTAAACAGTATAGCTATATAGACAATGTATGTGGCAGAACATAATTATCAAATATGGATGTGATTCTTAACTGATGATTAATAATTAACAATGATTTAACAATGAGCAATATCAAGACACTCAGCAAAAGTTAAATTTAAAATTAATTTAATGAAAACCAAATAATAGGATTAATAAATAAAAATAATTATTACAATGTGGTTATGTGTATTATCTCACTCACAGGTGATTAAGTCAGGGATACAATTTAACATTTAGGTTTGGCTCACATGCAGGTAATGGTTTTGGATATAATCATTTATGGTTTACTGAGTTACATGTAGCTTTCTGGTTATAAATTAGCTACAGTATTCAAATTGTCATATATATATATATATATCACTCACAGGTGATGATTTTGGATATAAGCATTTACATTTAAATATATAGCATTTCTAATCACTCGCAGGTGATCATAGTTTTAGGTTGCAATTAATTTAATTGACTTCGCTATATATATGTCTATCACTCACAAGTGATGAAGATTTGTACATTTAAGTTACAGGTTTCATGAGCCTTGAGATTACTTTAGAAATTGAGTTTAACTTGCTCATGATGATCTATGCCTAGTTTATGCCATATAATGGGATCTTAGATTTGCTTTAGAGCTAGCAGAAGTGATTATGAACATTTATAAAGAATCTATGCATGAATAATTAATATATTTTCTATATAGGTTATATGCCTATGAAACTAGATTTGAATTCAGATCAAAGTTGAAGGATACAATTATTATGGTGGGATGAACTGTTGATTGGCAGTAAGACTTCAGATACCAAGGTGTATAGAAAATATACAATCTGGTTCCCTGCATCTCGAATGTGTGCCTTTTTTATGGGATTTGTGCCAAAAACCAGTTCCCTTTTCACCATACTCATTGCTGTGGAAGTAAGAGACCTTTTAGTCTGGTGATTGAACTAATTAATCTGTGGGAGTCTCATGCTCCATTTCTGAGGATGCAGAATGGGGTGGTTTATACCCAACCACCATCTGAAGAAGGTAGTTGTCTGAACTAAGAGAGTAATGGGGTAGCCCTTACACGTATGCCCATTAAAGAAATATATATACAGCAACAAGTATATATGCCATAGCATTTCTTAAGGACACATTCGCATCACTGACTACATCATTATATAATAAAATTAGGATGCTAAACAATAATTTCCTTCATGAATAGCATCTATAATTATGTTATTAAGGAAAGCTTATGAATCTAATTTATAAAGCTATCTATATAGGTATTCACATAATTCTAGGGAGGATTACAGCATATTATGGATAATTATGATACAAAGTTATGGATTTATGCTGTACTTGATCAGTTCAACTGAATATTAGTTAAATATTACATTTAAAGCAAATCTATCTTAGAATAGCTGTAAGCTTTTAATTATATCTTAAATAAGACATTTTATCCTTTTCAGAATGGAGTCTTTTAGGCATTAATAAATGTGAAATTACATATATATGCATGAGAATATCTAATCACTTCTCACTATTCATTTAACTAAGAGTAAAGCTTCGTTTTGAACAAATATAACATAAACAAATACATAGTTGAAATAAAATAAAACATGGCATAGATTTAACTAAAAGAAATATACATTTAAAGATAAGATTTCACTTGGCTTCATTTTAGCTTAGTTTAAAAAGGGAATTGAAGTGACATTAGCTGAGATTTGATTGATACAGTTTAATATAAATTTAAGGTGTCTATGAGAACTAATGAAAGCAAATATTATCATGAAATTAAATATATAAATTAACTTAGAAACTTAATTATCATATAAAATAAATCGTTTAGAATTATAGTACTAAAGGTTATGATAAATCATTTAAAATCAATGGATTAGAACAAGTTAAAACTAAATCAGTTTTAATAAATTAGAATAAGATAAATATGTTGCAACTAAATCAATCAGAAATAAATCAGCAAATAAATTCAGTAAGTAAATCAATAAATAATTGAATAAATCAGAAAATCAAATCAGTAAATAAATCAGTAACTAAATAACCAAATCAGGCAAGATTTTAGGATTGAAACAAAGAAAATAAAATTACATTTAAGTGGTGAATTTAAAGTACATTATTAATTTGTCCATAGATTTTAGATTTAGCTAGCTTATAGGAATTAATGAATTCTAGTTGAAAAGTTAACTTTAATTTGAGGGAGTTAGTTACTGCTCTCTTCTTTCTGCTGGCAAGTTGGCTTCATTGTTCAGGGATTTCTTCTTAGGTGGTGCTGGCTATCACTACTCCGCTCCCCACATCTGGTAGATCTTCCCAAGGTCAAGAACGTAAGAAAAGTTGCCTTCTACCCTGACTTCAACATCAGCAATTTTACAAAATACTTTGTCAATGAATTGACTTAGAATAATGTCCGATTAAGTTAAAGATGGCTGCAGGGCTTATATATCAGCTTACCCCCCTCTCCCCTGTCATAGTAGTTTTTATATCTGTTTTTCTAGTTTTCTTGCTGCTTCTAAGAAATCATGGAATCCCACTGTGATTGATTTTTCTACAGGTGGATTTTACTTTCGGTCAACCACGGTTTTTCCTTCAGTCACTGAGAATAATTTATTCATACTCTTATTTTAAAATCTATTTTTATTCTTAATTTGTAACTAGGTCATAATACAGCAAGAAAAATGAAGTTTTATAAAATCATCTTTTTAGAAAAACAAATCTAAAAGATAAAAAATATTTTGTTACATATGTAACTCGATCATATAATGTAGTGATATATGCAAAATTATATAATAATTTCAAATATTACTTTTAGAATAATTATTCTAATTAAAGAAATTTCTAATGTTTTAATTCTGTTAACATTGTTCTTTTCTGCATATATGCAGTCTCTTGTTACCCATACAAAGCATTTTCCATTTATTTACTGCTAGAAATATATATGTGCATATTTATGGTTTTCTACATATACAGATACAATTTTCATATTGTATGCTAAGATATACACACACATACATAACCACTACATTCAGGTTTAAATTTAGCCTGATTTTAGTACAATATTAACATGCTATATGAGGATTTGGTGATAGTTACATATATAGAAATACTACTATAGAATATAGTATGTGAAACAGTAGGATTGGCAGATCTGACTGTTTCATAAAGAATGTGTGAACTTAGAAGAATTCCATTAGTTTCAAAATATTATTTCTGCAAATGATGACAAGTTTTGGAAATGTTTCTTAAATCATAATGTTGCTTCCTTTCTCTAGGTGAGGATAGCTGGTTATTTAACACAATTTTCTCTCACATATGCATGCTTGCTAATGATTTCCCATTACATGTAAACTGAAATATATAAGCAAAGAGGGAGTAAAATTCTGGATAGCTGGTTTGTTTAATCGCACATCTTGCTTTTCATATTCAGTTTAAATTGAATTATTTTCATTTCAGATGAATAAGGCAAAATTAATAAGAAAAAACTTTGTTAGTCTACACACATGCTGGAAAAAACTCAAACTAGTATCTTTACAATCCTTGCATGCATTTATGATCTCCATAGTATTTTTTAAAATTTACAGCTTTTTGAAGAATATTCTATTCAACTCTTATTGTTAATTATTAACTTCATGCACAAATTGACAATAATCCTCTCAAATTTTTTTTTAAACATCGAGAATACTATAGATAATTTAAAATACAAACAGTTTAAAATATAAAATAAAAATACATATATGTAAATCATAAATCCCTTTTTTTATTTTACAAATAAATAAATCTACACGTATACTTTTAACTCATTGTGTTATTCACACTGTTTCTATTATAATTTTAATACAATCCCTTTATCTATTCTTTCATTATTCATTATTAGCATTGTCTTCACAATAACTCTAAATAAAATATTAACCTTAGATGTGTAAAAAATAAAAAATAAAAAAGGTGATCAAAAATTGAGAATTGAAATGTTTTATATACATATATATTAAAAGATTGCAATATGCATCAAATACTCAACTATATAAATAAGCATATGTTCAACTGATCAAATGATATTTATCCTTTGATAATAAATAATTCTCAGAACTTTACAAATGCTGAAGAAAGCACTTTTACTTCCTTCTCATCCTTTTTTAAATATTACAATTAACTGTGAGGATTGAGCTATCCAATCCTTACATTATATACATACAGATAATCTATGTTTTAATAAAACAAGAAATGAGTAAGTCCAAGAAAATATTAAAGTTCTCACATTTGTATAAAACATTTGGATGAATATAAACATGCTTTAAAGTGGTGTTAGAAATGATATTAAGTAACTGAAATTTCATGAAGGTTTTCTACAGATATAATAAAAATTTCATGAATAAAACAAAATTTTTATATTTACAATAACACAGCACTGATAGAAATAAATTAAAAGGCACAAAGAATGCAAACTTGTTGAATCAAGTCTTCAAGCACAACTGATATGAAAAGGAATGTTAGTCCAACATTTCCAATCAAATAAGATACGGCTGGTGTTTAAGCACTTCTGTTTATAATAGTTGTGTGAGAAAAGTATCTGACTAAATCCATATCCAAATTTCTAATGCACTCTTCTTATTAAGCATTTTGGCATGAGGTATTATGAATGTACCAGGAAAATCTCAACTGCAATACAACAATATGATTGCAATACACACTAAATAATAAAATGTACATAAACAATCGTAACTAAAGTTCTGTAATTCTATAATAAAGAGAGATACATGAGAATATTTTTAGGCATTACATCTTACGGCTGTAGATACTAAAAATCAGAATTGTACCATAACTAGACATGAAATGAAGAAAAAGCCATCATTTTTAAACACAAGACATCATGTTGGCTGGTGTTATTATAATTCTTATTCAAAGAATATTATTTAAAAAATTTAATAATATAAAACTGCTGAACATTAAAAAAATTGTAATATATTATAAAATATCTTTAGAATCATATTATTTAACACTATTGACCTATATATACAACTTAAATATTTGTTTAAATTTTATTAGAATCTTTATAAGTAAATATGATAATACAAATTGTTTTATATAACATCTAATTTGCATTAACAAAAATGAGATAATAGTGAATTTTTACTCTAAAAACAATATTGTTCAACACTGAATGAACAATGGTCACTTGATTATACTATAAACAGATTCACATGACCAATTGATCATAATAAATAACTTGAAAAATGCAGACTCTAAGATTTTAAACCCAACTTAGTTTTTGTATAAATATTGACCAAGGTCAATATTTATATATTTGAATGATTTTAGTTATAATAAAATACAGATAATTTTAATAGATAACTTATACAATATCTTATTTTTGTATAGTAACAAAAAGTATATTTACGAACTAAATATTCTGTATATAACATATATCACTTACATACAGACATATTACAAAAATATAAAAAATGCATACTTAAATAATTTCATTCGTACCAGAATAATAGTACAAATTTTAGAAGTAAAAAAAAAGTATGAATAATTATTAAGTTAAAAATAGGGGTAAAAAATAAGAAAAATAATATAAGCAGTTTTTCTACTTCTTTCTGTATTTATATTTAAAAACAAAGTTAAGAAAGAAAATTTTAACCATTTATATTGTCCTTTGAACGTCGCCATTCTGTTAACAAAGTGCTTCAGCTTCCGGCTTTCTAAAGAAAATCGTGTCTCACTTACTGAACAAAAGAAGTATCATTAATCATATTGGTTGTCAAAAGATTAAAGTTTTATATAACTTATGATTTTCTTTAAAGTGTTTTTATCAAACTCGAGCTAAAGAAATTTCATAAGCTCTTTATTAATTTAATGCTAATTTACATTTTTAAAAAAATTTAACCATTTTTTTTTATGTTTAATCATTTTCCATATTTTTGCAATTTATCTTTAAAAAAAAAACATGATATAAAGCTAAAAAAGATTATTTTTTGTAGCATTTTTAAAACTATAATATATACCATTCGTTTTCAGAAAAGTATTATTTTTCAGAAGCTTTATATAATTTTTTTAAATATCTCTATTTATATATTACTTTTATGCAAAATTATAAGTGAATAAAATCTTCAATGGGTATTTAATTTCAATTTATGATCATGCAAGTTTCTTCAATATTGGTGCTAACAAAAACAAAAATTTCATCTTGGATTTTGTATTTACATTATGCCGATGATTATGCTATTTTTGCCATTTCAAAAGACAATCTACTTAATGGTTTGAATGCAAGATACAAAGATTTTGATTTACTCATTAACGTTCAAAAACTCTAGCTTTTATTAGAGAGAATAGAAGAAAAATCTTCTGTAACTTAGCTTAGATGATTATCAGTTTCTAGACAGACTTAAATGTTAAAATACAGCACAGATCTTAATATGCTGCTAATAGTGAAATAATACTTAAAACAAAATTATCTGTATGTAGAATTGTTATTTTGCTTAATTTATTGTTTGTAAATTAGGCTTAGACAATCTAACCATGCAACACAAAAGCATTATAAAAATTTCATTTAAAAATTCTCTATAAAATTTTAAAAATACAATGACAAGATTATGAAAAACAATCTATATAACTTTCTGGATGTAATAGTATGGAGTTCACTAATTGTAAAGTTATATCTTAATTGGTGTGGATTTGTGAGTGAATAAATACGAAACTTCCTTAAAGAATGTATCATGGTGAATATCTGGGAGAGATAGACCCATTTATTATCTAAAGATTAGTTCAGAGACATTCTAAAGAAGTGTAATGTTGAATATTTTTATTGGAAAGATATAGAAAAAGATAGAATACACTGGAGATCTGCAATTACACATAGTATTGAAGTATTTGAGAAATAAAAAATTATTGTATTAGACATTAAACGATAGCATTATAAAATATCAAATAAATTAATGAACAAATGTGTGCTATATGTAGATATATATGTAGTTCACAGATAATTTTGTAGACTCATTGCCAAACTCATATATTATTATTATTTTATCTTTTTATAATGTTTTTCTTTGGGAATAGGAGTAGCGATATTTATTTGCAAATGACTAGTACTTCTTATGTTGAAATGTGTATTTATAAAAGTACATCTTTACTCCACTTAGCAGGGATAATTAGATTTCCCAAAATTTATTGTAAAGCAAGAAAATCTTATAAAAAAAGAACTCTAATGGTTTTGTAAGGGATAGGGTGGAGGAATTTAGCTCATTCCTGCTGATATATATAGTAATTTAAAAAAACTCTCATGTATAATATATATGTGTGTGTGTAAACTGTACTATTGTGTATTATGCAGATATACACTTAATATGTAAGATAATGAAACTTAAATCTATGTAAAAAGCAAAAAAAAAAAAAACATTTATCTTAAAGTTGTTCTTTCTTATAATCTATCAATTTAGCACTTGTCATAAGTGATTCATTGTCTTTTAAATCCCTTTGATGATATTAGCTTTATTTTGAGATGACTAAGGTTCTCCAGTGAAATATTTTAGAATGACTTGTTGACTTGCTTTTTTGATTTTTCCCCATAAACATGAATATTATAAGATCTCTTTTATTGACTTAAGGCATTTTTAGATTTGATGGAATGCTTTAAGTCAGATCTAATTATTCAAAAATGCTGTTTATGGTTTCTCTTCAGACTTGTATTTATTTTCTCCATTACTTTTATCTTCTTCATCCAGTTGCATTAATTCTTTATTAGTTAATTTTTTCATGTTCTCATCATCAATTTTTTATCAGCATCTTTATTCAAAGTGTCAACAAAGTGCTACATTAATTGTTGAAGTAGTACATTTTGAAGGTTGTGATAATTTTTTGATCCATAGGTTAAAGAAATGATATGGTGTTTGATGGTATTAGTTGCTGCTATGATTCCAGTTGAAAACACATATAGCTGTATATATTTTTTTTAAAAAAATCAATATTGCTAGGAAAAAAATGTTTGGTTTTTATTGTACAAACTTATATAAAAATATGGACGGAAAAAAAAAAGAGTAAGCTTGCAGTTGACAATTATTTGTATTTTTCTGAAAAATTATTAATATTTGCACTAAAAGACTCTTGTACTGAAGTTGCATTAATTTTAAATTTATAGTCTTATATTATTTATGTGAAATTATTTAGAATTAAAAAAGAAATATTAACAATATAACGTTTTCCGTTTTGTTAGGCCTCTACACGCTAATATAAACTGCGTGCGGGTTGATCAAGTTATGTCAAAAAGAAGTTGTATTTCTATTTCTAAAAACATAACTATATTTCCTGATCAAACTCGGCCTATTAATTGTTGAGAATTATGCCATTGACGAAATCAGCTTTTAATTTATTCAATATGGGCACCAGATCCTTTTATTCTAAAGAGACCGCCAAAATCTGTCGCCAGCACGTCTCGCAAATAAAAAATAAAAAATACTTTTAAACTAATTGGTATTGCATCATACTGTAACAAGAATTATTTTTTTAAAATATTATTATTCCTGGAATTTATTAAACACATTGGCAAAGGTAAATTATATATTTAAACATCACTAAAATAATATTACTAAATTTAATAATAATTAATAACTATTATTAATAACGTACAAATGAAAATTTGATATTAGAAATATTTTTTTATTATAACAGACCAAAAATCTGTTTAAGTTAAAATGAGAATTCCTAATAAGTAAATTAGAGAGAACACATATAATTCAGATGTGAAATATTAATAAAATAAATAACAGTTAAACAATTAAAAAGTTATTGGTTAAATAAGAGTCTCTTGATCAATTAAATTAGTCACTATCAGGATCCTTTTATACATATATTTTTAAGAATTGTTCGCGAACGCTTAAATTTGTCACAATCAGGATAATGAAGCATAACTTACCAGTAAGTTTTAGTGAATTCACAATGGTTGTAGATAACTATGCATAGTTTTTCAGGGTTAAATTGAGCTCACGGCCTTTGATTATTAGTTGATCTTGGTGCTGGTTCCATAGGCTAGTCGCGTAAGCTTCCCTGGTGTCCATCGGTAATGATGTCAGCTAAAGCTCTGGTCTACTCTCGTATGAATAACTTTTTCATCATAGAGTGGTCTGGATTCTTTAATCCAAAACCAACCAAAAGAATATCAGCTAAACCAAGACGTTCCTCGAACCAAATCCCTTCTTTTTATACTAAAGGTCCAGTTTTCGGACTTCTGTGCATATCTTTTGTTTGTCAAAATATACATTGATAATCTTATATATTCTTTATAAAATTTATGTTACAAAGTCTTTATTTTTTTCAGCATAATTCTGCCATCTTTAATTAGTTGAAATATTTCTACTTTCTCTTATCTAGATTGGTAATATGTGTCTTTTGTTCTCTCCAATTCTAACTTTTTCTAATTACATTAAAAAATTACGAAAGAATAATTTAACTTTCATTGTACGTTATTTTTTTAAAAAAAAATTAATCAAAAAAGAAATCTAAATCTACTTTTATTTTTTAGCTTTTACCAAATGCCAATTATTTGCAATGTATATAAATAAACATTATAATACCACCAGTGCCTGAATGATGAGAATAAAATAGGGGTTTACACTAATTTTATTCTTAAGTTTTTTAAATTCATATTCGTGTTTTTTTATTTTTTTTTATGTAGTAGCGTGCTGATATATTCCGTAGATTCAATCACAAGCGACGTTCGGCTTTAACGCCCACTTTTAGGTCTAACACGACAGGAATGGAAAATATTTCACATTCATCTGTGTCCTTTCCACTTTAATGTAATATTAATGATAAGAAGCCCAAGTTATAAGCACTAGCGAACATTGCTCATCGTTTTGAGTCTTACAGGCTCATGGCAACTTGGTCCGCCTTCCCCTTTATTGAGATCCCTGCTAGAAATAGTCTGATGGGCTTATAAAGGTGGTCTTATGTTAATATACTGCATACTAGGACTCGGGGCTATGTTTTTCCCCTCTTCAGTAACCGCTTACTCGGTCAAATACTTGTGACTTACGTCTATATCAGCCACGATCGTGTTTTTTTAGACATATCAAAAAAAATATACATATATTTTTTACTTTCTGGAAGTCATTAAAATACTATTTTTTTATATTTTAATAATCAGGGTTTAATTAGGTAGTTTTTTTTTTATAACTTTTTTTTTTTTAAAAAAATTACTATTTATTTTCCGGCTGTGAGTTTCTTTGGGTCATCGTTGTAACGTTCTTTATCATTACAACTTATCTCAGGTTATAGTTGTTAAATCAAAGCCCCAGTTGGGTAAGCCATTATAATGTTTTCCATTTTGCTAGGCCTCTAATGCTAATATAAACTGCATGCGAATTGATCAAGTTATGTCGAAAAGAAGTTGTATTTCTATTTCTAAAAACATAACTATATTTCCTGATCAAACTCGGCCTATTAATTGTTGAGAATTATGCCATTGATGAAATCAGCTTTTAATTTATTCAATATGGGTACCAGATCCTTTTATTCTAAAGAGACCACCAAAATCTGTCGCCAGCACGTTTCGCAAATAAAAAAAAAAGAAAATACTTTTAAACTAATCGGTATTGCATCATACCGTAACGAGAATTATTTTTTTAAAATATTATTATTCCTGGAATTTATTAAACACATTGGCAAAGGTAAATTATATATTTAAACATCACTAAAATAATATTACTAAATTTAATAATAATTAATAACTATTATTAATAATGCACAAATGAAAATTTGATATTAGAAATATTTTTTTATTATAACAGACCAAAAATCTGTTTAAGTTAAAATGAGAATTCCTAATAAGTAAATTAGAGAGAACACATATAATTCAGATGTGAAATATTAATAAAATAAATAACAGTTAAACAATTAAAAAGTTCTTGGTTAAATAAAAGTCTCTTGATCAATTAAATTAGTCACTATCGGGATCCTTTTATACATATATTTTTAAGAATTGTTTGTGAACGCTTAAATTTGTCACAATCAGGATAATGAAGCATAACTTACCGGTAAGTTTTAGTGAATTCACAATGGTTGTAGATAACTGTATAGTTTTTCAGGGTTAAATTGAGCTCATGGCCTTTGATAATTAGTTGATCTTGGTGCTGGTTCCATAGGCTAGTCATGTAAGCTTCTCTGGTGTCCATCGGTAATGATGTCAGCTAAAGCTCCAGTCTACTCTTGTATGAATAACTTTTTCATCGTAGAGTGGTCTGGATTCTTTAATCCAAAACCAACCAAAAGAATATCAGCTAAACCAAGATGTTCCTCAAACTGAATCCCTCCTTTTTATACTAGAGGTCCAGTTTTCAGACTTCTGCACATATCTTTTGTTTGTCAAAATATACGTTGATAGTCTTATATATTCTTTATAAAATTTATGTTACAAAGTCTTTATTTTTTTCAGCATAATTCTGCCATCTTTAATTAGTTGAAATATTTCTACTTTTTCTTATCTAGATTGGTAATATGTGTCTTTTGTTCTCTCCAATTCTAACTTTTTCTAATTACATTAAAAAAATACGGAAGAATAATTTAACTTTTATTGTACGTTATTTTTTTTTAAAAAAATTAATCAAAAAAAAAATCTAAATCTATTTTTATTTTTTAGCTTTTACCAAATGCCAATTATTTGCAACGTATATAAATAAATGTTACAGCAATATCTCATTAACTATACTGTTGTGACCATAAAAATTTGTTATTTATTAATGATGTAAGAATAGACAATTTATAGAACTGCTCCTTACCATGACCTAATGATGCAGTTAATTTTGAAATAATAAAATTTCTAATATATTAAAAAAGGAAAAAATGCATCTAATGTTTGCTTATTGTAATAAATATTTAAGATCTTTTTTACAGTATACACTATGCAGATCTAAATAAACAGCAATTTATATACAAATTCACTATCTGTGATCTTTTTTATGGTATGAGATACCACATTTTATTATATGCAGTAGCCATTTTATTTAAATGTTCTTGCCATTTTTGGAATAGTAGAGTATGTTTTAATGGCAGAAATATGGGTTATTTAAATAAAAATTAAAAGCATGAAATTTCTTTAGTTTATTTGTATTGCATTTTCATTGTATAAAATTTATTATTAAATGCATAATGCATGAAATCATCTTCCTCCTTTCTTTTATCTTTTTTATCGAAAATATGTTTGTGATAATAAGCTATTGATTGAAGTTAGCATTTATAAAGATTTTAATTTAAAATTGCTCAACCGAATGGTTTTGCAAGGACACTGGATGAAAATTAAAGTACCGTATAACTAATTGTACTTTAATTTTATAATCAAAATACTATATAATATTGTATACAATACAATTAATGTATATTTTTAGCATGAATGTTGCCTTACTTCTTTCATATGCCATAAAGTCACTATACTATAACATTATCATTCTTATAAGATGGCTGCCACTTTCAAAATGGCTGCCAAAATTTTAATTTTTTTTTTTGCAATAATTATAGTTTATTATAAGTTATCAATCAAAATAGGATGTACAAATTGTTGATAATCACTATGATGAATCCTCACATACAATTCATACACTAACTAGCAGGGTAAAGATGTAATAACTTTGACAAAAATTGAAATATCAAGATTCACTTTAATTTAATCATGATAAGATTTTAGTAGTGAATGATTTAGTGGCAATAATTTATTTTACTTACAAAAAATATTGTATATTGATTCAACAGTGACTGGCCATTAACTATATGAATTTGATTGTTCTCTTTGAAATAGATTTAGTTAAGCCTTGTGAGTAATTCATTTACTGCTGGAGAAAGAAAAAGAAGAAGATCAGATATTAATTATAATTGTTAGTACAAATTCTGCAATAAAAAGCAATAAGTACAAAAACAGATCATTGCCATACAACATTTATGATATTGATTAATAACAATTGTATGATTTATAAATTCAAAAGTCATATGACATCCAAACATCCAGCACACATTTCATTCATAGATTAAAAAAAAGATAGAGACATTATTGCTTGAGAATTCATAAGAAGTTTGAAAACCAGAACAGCAAGTGCCACAATTAGTCTTAGAACTTCCCGATCTCAAGTCGGATGCTCTACAGCTGCCCCAAACCATAAAATCATTTATAATATTGACATTTTGCTCTTTCTATATTTACAACAGTTGTGAGTATTAATATGCCATATAATAATTTTAAATATTTTTTAATATGATAAAACAAAAGCATTTATAAGAAGTGAGTAATGTGTTGCTATTATTAAAGATATTTTTTTTTTAGTTATTTAGATTTTGTTATAAAAAAACTGATACATCAGTTTTTTTTTTTTTTATAAAGCACAATAGCTTTCTTGTAATTACTGTCATTTGGTTCCAAACCATATCATAGATAATATCAAATCATATATAATATACCTGTTTAACATGTACACACATATACAATAGAATTTAATTTTCAAAATATGAACATTTATACATCAACAAACTAATTAAAAATAAAATAATAACAGGTAACTATAAACAAAATAGTACAATAAGAAATGTAGAGAGGAAAAGAATAAACCCCAAGAATGGTTAAATGAGTAATACAAAAAAAAAAAAAAATAACAGCGATAGTTATTGTGTTAAATTTATATATAGTGTATTCAAATTTTTAATTGTTTATGTAGTATTTTTGCAAACTATGAATCAGTAAGACTATTGGTGTGTCTAAATAGAAATACAATTTAAATGAGTTCATTAGAAAATTTATTTTCTTCTCTCACTCATATATATCTTTTACATTCATAAATATTTACCATAGGAAATAAATGATAATCAGAGAGGCTGAAAAACAATAAGTCTATAATTGAGAGCCATTATTATTTGTCCAGTTTAACGAAAAAATATTTCGTTATAAATGTAAAATATAGTAATTTTTAAAAATTAATACGTCATTTTTTTAAAAATATAAATACGTTATTTTTTTAAGATGTTACTTGTTGATCGTAATATAGAATTTAATCATTTAATTAAATTATTTTTGAATCTTTTTTTTTTTTGTTATAAAAATTTTTACATATAAATTTTCCGTGATATGACTTCTAATCATTTTTTAAATAGTAAAATCAAATATATATTTTTAGCATTTAATATTTTTTATTATAATTTTATTAATGTTTTGAAGGAATGTAAGACTCTACATCTGTCTCATTTTAATGTAATTTTTTTTAACTCGTGCAAAAAAAATTTGTAACATTACCTTGTTCAGTTTGGCAGAGATAGATCAAGCTAAGTGGGGTCTCCCAGCGGTAAAAATTTCGGGGTCCTTAAACACAAGTTAGGAAAAAAAAAAATTCAAGAAAACTCTCATTAAGTTATTAGCAAAAAGAAAAATAATCAAAAATTTCATACCATAATGCACTAAATGAATTTATCAAAAAACATATTTTTACATGAATTTCTGTTTTGCTTTAATTTTTGCAAATTCTTCAATTATTTTGCAGTATCAATTCAGTTTAAAATGTCCTGCTTTATATACAGAATGGCCATAGTATTTAATCTTTCTTCTCCCATAGTACTCCTTAAATAATTTTTTGCACACTTTAAAACAGAAAATGATCTTTCTCCTGATGCATTATTAGATAAGGGAATTGTTTAAAAAAAATTTCAATAATATTTCAACATTTGGAAATGGGCAAGAGATTTATTTCTTTGGCAGCTTAATAGATGCCTGGTGTGGTTTTTATGGTGTCCTCATTTTCTTTTTGAAAAATTAAAAAAATGGTGAAATTACATCAATGCCATTTTTGTAAATATCCCTAAACTTTTTTATCACACTTTTTTTTTCTATTGATAAATTCCAATCAAAAAATATTTGCATTATAGGAGAATTGATTGTATACAAAAAACATAATCTTCCTCGAATTCTAATAAAAAGATATTTTAAGACCTTGGGCCCCTTAATACTTTGGGCCCTATGCAGCTGCTTAGTCTGCTTATTGCTTAATCTGTCTCTGCAGTTTGGTGCAATCTGACATTGGATCAGGAGAATTCATGATCGATTCTGACTTTAAAATTTCTTATGAACTTTCATGCAATAAAATTATATCTGTTTTTGTTGTATATGCATTTAAAAAAATTTATTTAGAGAAATTAATCACTATTAATAATAATATACCACAGTGCAATAAACAATTTAATAAATCAATAGAATATCCACAACCTGTATTATCAAAACAATTTATACAGATAAATGCTAAATTGCAAATATTCTATTGGCTTATTGAGCTTTGGTTGTTGTGCTCCAAAAGTCAAAAATAATAAAATCTTGCATAAGAAGCAGTAACTCACTTATTTAAATTCAATGACAGATAGTCTGAATGTCAGAAATCATCTGAAAGTTAGTTTGCTATTATTCTTATTATTGAAAAGAAATGAATTTGCTTTTCCACATATAGGCATCATCTTTCTCCATTTATAAAATATAAACTAATAATATGAAGCTAAACAATAGACTTATTTTGAACTCAAACTAACTAATTTCATGCTAATTATCAATATTTTTGATCCTATGATAAAATTAAAATGTACTAAACAAAAAATACATTAAATTACTTTGCATTAGGAATATTTATGAATCTTTTATTCTAAGGTTAAATAATGTAAGCTATAGTAATTTAGTAAACATTAGATTGTAGTGTTTTCTCAAAATTACCAGTCTTGTTCCTGCATATGATCACATAAAAGTTAACAAGCTTGTGTAGTTATATAGATATAATACTAGACAGCAATTATTTATGTTTATAAGGGCAGCATAGATTTTTTTGTTTAAGTTGGTAAATTCCAAACAAAGCTTACTTTCAATAACTATATTAGAAGCAATAATTTATTTATTCTGCTCCAGTGACTTTTATTAATCTTGACAAGTAATTATGGAACAATAATAGTTAATATAAAAAAATTGAGAACTAGTTTTGGCTATTGTTCTCCAGTGTGGAAGCATTAGATTTTCATTTAACATTTAGAGGCAATCTTTATTATTTTCTACATGAAGACCAATAAAAAAAAAAAAACTAACATAGAAATGTAAATAAAACACTATCATCTGGTACTCTTTTAATACTCAATGTTACAATATAAGGTTCTGAATTATAATAGGGAGATTAGCTGTTCTTTTTTGAAAGTAAGCAAAATCACATGGTGCTTTAAAGTTGTATACAGTTGTCATAAAATTAAGGCTCTTAAACATATATCAAATCTAGGTTAGTTAGTTTGAACTCAAAACCATAGGATGTTCAAATCTTTTGTATTGGCTTGGATAGTATAAATAAGATGTCTTTGAGATATACAGATGCAAATCCTAGTTTTCATATCACACTATCATATAATGTCTTTAGTATTCAAACTCATAACTGATAGTTCTGGAATAGAGTAAATAGAGAAGTTTATTTCTTATAATGCAGATGGTGAAAGTAAGCATAATATAACAGTGATATTTATAGATTTAATTCAAATATTGTACCATAATTTTTATCATCTGATAAATAGTAATCTTGTTGATTGTGGAAATTTGAAAAATATAAGTTGCACCTCACTCATGTATTGCAAAAGTGGTGTTGATAATTCTTTCTAAATTATCCAAAAATGAAATTTTGATAAAATATCAATTATTATAATCTTTTTTTTTATTATTATTATTATTATTATTATTATTATTATTATTATTATTATTATTATTATTATTATTATTATTATTATTATTATTATTATTATTATTATTATTATTATTATTATTATTATTATTATTATTATTATTATTATTATTATTATTATTATTATTATTATTATTATTATTATTATTATTATTATTATTATTATTATTATTATTATTATTATTATTATTATTATTATTATTATTATTATTATTATTATTATTATTATTATTATTATTATTATTATTATTATTATTTTTATTATTGTAATCTTTTTAGAATAAAATAAAAGTAGGTGACTGACATGATAGAGCAAAAGATATCTAAAATCTATTTATCTTCATGAGATATTCACAAAGCCAATGCATAAATCTTCAATAATTAAGATTTTAATAATGTGCTTTATAAGTTTATTATATTATAATTATATACATTAAAGTATCAAAGCTAATATATCCAAAGATTGAGATTGTTGACTGTTACTGATATTGGTATTGTTGAAGAGTTGCTTGCTTTAATGTATTTAAATATTAATAATTTTGCATATATTTTAATTATATATTTGACCAGTTAGTTAGCTTAATGCATTTTTGGTTTATACATTATAAATGACATAATGATAATGATGTATTACATTTCTAACAGAAAATACAAAATAATTTTTAACAAAATCTATCATTTAGTGACAGAGGTCATATTGATAAATTGTAAATTCTCTAGTTTCCTATGCTTTGACTGTTATAAGGTGACTTTGAATAAGAAATCACCTGACTATTTGCAATTTATATTTTATTATCTAATTTTAATATATATATATTGTAATGGTCTGTATTCACTTAAGGAATAAAAGTGAATGCATCTAACTATGGTCAGACCTAGGGTCTTCATGTAGGATGCCATGAATGTTGTGATAAAAATTTAATCCATGATTGCATATATTTCAGATGTGATAATTTAATGTTTAAAGATTCAGTATAGATACAACTTAGACCACTTCATCCAATCTTCACCTCTTTTTATTATTCCATTATGCTCAGTATTCGAACTCAGGGTTAATTTTATACTTAATTCTCTTCAGGGGTTAATTGATATCCTGTAGCAATAATAATACTTTTATATAAGTTCAATAGATTCTAAAAACTTCTTCCAACCAAGTTATCATGATATTAAATCAGGATGATATGCATATGTAGGTTTATGTATTCAATTTTATTTTATTATGAAAATAAAATAAATAATTTAAATAAATCAGAGACCTCTTTAAATTTAAAATAAATTAAACAATATTTATTAATCAAAAACAATTTAAATTTATTCTTTATATAACAAAATTTTGATTATGGGTGTTTTACATACATTTCTACTATATTAATATATACATTTTAAAATTATACCTCACCATATTCCATAGTTGATATGTATCATAACACAAACAATATCTAATAGCTTGTAAAAATAAGTAAAATTTTATAATTCCAAAGATTATGATAACATTATCTAACTAAATTTAAATTAAAGAGTATAAATATAAATGAAGAACTTTGTAATATCCAATCCTTTTGAGGAAATTCCATTTTCTATAAAACCTTCCATCTATGTATGGTGCCTATCATTGAAAGAAAAGACTTTTTATCCATGGATATTAGTCATTTATACCGAATAATAAATAAACAAATATTACTAAATTAATTAAATTAATAATAAACAAAAATTCTGTCTTGTCATAAATGAATAAATTTAATATGAAGAACAATAAAATCTTACCTTCATATTAAGTTTAATTATTAACTTGGTCAAGTCACTCTGTAAGGAAAATCTAAATTTTTTAAATAAAAAAAAAATTTAACCCAATGATCTTTTCACTTTTTTCATCTAATGATTTTCCAAAATGGATTATTCCAAAGTAAGTACATTTTAAAGGCAAAGGAAATAAAATTAAATATTTATGGATGTTGATACACAAAGATGATATGATGTGTTTAAAGTTTATGATATTGTTCTATTTTCCAGAATTTGAGTAATAATGTTTATTAAGAATAATTTTTTTATTATTTCCAGTCATTAATCATTGGTGACGCAATCAGTATATGCCATTGTTTCATAAACATTCCTCTGGCATAATGTAAACACCCCTTTCCATGGATTATTTTGTTATAAACTGAAGTTAGATATTGAATTATATAGATGATATATATGTAAAGCATTTCAGTAGGAATGGATGGTTATACTGCTTTAGGTTAGAATAACAGCATTTTATTCTATGGCAATGTGTCTTTACTCATGATGCACTTTCTATAACTTAAAATCTTTTTAAAATAAATTTATTTAGATATATAAATGTGTTTGATGATATTTATCCTCCTTGAAATTCAAGTTTTAGAATGATATCATTAAGAATTTTTCTAATTATTATATTAAAGATAATTTTGCTTTTGAAATTATTATTGATGATATTAAAGAGTAGTTTATTTATTCTTTACTTGAGTGATATTAGAGTTTTCTGCTAATGAAGATTTTATAAACAAGGAAAATTCGTTCAAACTATTGATCCATTTTTTTGATGTGTTTGGTATTCGAACACAGCAAAATAAATATGCGTAGTGACTAGTTCATTTGTAAAAAATGGAACTGATTTGGAAATTAGTTGATTTAGCTTTTATAGTGGAATCGACTTTTAGTAATTAGCATGTGTTAAATTATTATTTCATTTCACAATTTTGTATTCGATTATTGTTGAATACATCATAATTAATAATTGTGTAATTGAGTTCTGAATTTATTTATTTCATATTTAGTTGCTAAGATATGATTTGATCTTAGGTTATCTTTATATTTTGAATCTTGGTTAGTGACATTAGTTAACTTAATAATTATTTTATATATATGAACGACTGAAATTTAATTATTTTAATATTTGATTTCATTAAAATAACAATTTATTTGACTTCACTTTTATTATTAAAATTTTGTAATCTAACGTTTAAGTTATATGCATGTGCATATGGGTATTTAAATGTAAAAGGATAATGTATTTACTGTTTATTAATTAAAATTATATTTTAAGTTTATGGTTTGATATTGCACATAAACAAGTGAGCTTAATAAGATTGTAATCTATCTCTACAACATATATATTGAAATGGAGGTTTTGATCCCTTACTGTTTTACTTTCAGTTTTGATTACCAACTCTATCTGTGCTGGATTTAAACCCCATTCAAATATTTAAATAAATACTGTCATGATTATATGCTTCACATTTGATATGTACATACGAACAGACACTATTAATACCAATTATGTTAAATATTACTATGGTGGATTAATTTTATTTTTCCATTAGAAAACCTTTACATTATAAATTAAATATAAAAGTCAATTTATTAATTTGCTTCATTATAAATTTGTATGTAGATATATAATCCCGCCTATATCATTATACATATATAGGGTGGCATGATTTAGTTTTGTTAAAAGTTTTAACTGTTATCAATTAAAAGTAAAATAGTTGTAAACAAAAATTTGCATTAAGCCACCACACCTGCAGTAAAATTAATTTACATTTAGCAACTTTTGTACTCCAATTTGTTTACAACAAAACTGTTATACAGTAAAATCACAGAACTGGCACTATTTAAATTTCCAGGGGGATTTTGAATGCCCTAAAAAAAAATTTAACAAAAAGTTTGAAATCACTTTGTAAAATGTGGAATTTTAATGTAACTTCTAACATGAATGGGTTCTCTGGTAAAATAAATTGTCAACAAGTAAGTGCTTGGGATTAATATATATATAAGTAGGCCATATTTTGAGCTTGTAAAACACACACCAATATTTTGTAAGAGAGATTGCTACTATACTCCATGCCGCTCGAAATTTTGATGTCTGGTTCAGTAAGCAGAGTTTTTCTGCTTCTCCAGGGGAGAACAGTTTTTACTGCCATCTGATGCACCTAACAACCAGAGCACCGCAGAGATAAAATTCTCCACTAACATCCTACTGCCAGAAAAAGAAAAAGAAACGATAAACCTACTCAAAAAAGATTACCACCATGTCTGAAATCCAAGTGCCTACTTCTCCAGCTGAAATAAAAATTTGATCATATAAAGCCAGAACTGCAGAGCTCTGAATCAATTAATATTTACTATTCAATTTCTTAATTTAAAAGCTAGCTAAATATAACTTAAAGAAACCTTTGAACATTCAAATTAATATTAAACTTAAACTATGACTAAAGGCATTAATCTTTTAAATTATGTAACTTGTCTACTTACCTTATAATTTTGTTCATTTTAAAGCAAATTAATGTCTTACATAATTCTTATTATCTATCACTGTGGTTGTGTCTATACTTTTCTCTATAATTATTTTAAAACATTTTATATATATTTATTATATGCCAATGCTTCAAAATGGCAAGCTTTAAGTTTATTAAATCTTGGAGAAGATATAATTTAAAATATTTTCATATAATTATTTTTCTTAATGTCACCATTTACACATGCTGTTTTGAAATCCTATATTCATAATAATGACAAACTGTTTGATATAAATGCATAATATGGTTTGCTTCTAAATTTTATTTATAATTTTAATTAATTTATAATAAGTAGAAGACTAACCTTGGGGATGATGAGAAAGTATATTTATTTGTTAATATATTAGGAAACTCTTTTGAATATACTTTTTCTTCCCTAAATGATTATTAACATAAGGTGTAGATTGAAACATGTTAAGAAGATTGATAATATAATTACTCCCTTAAGTAGTTTATATGTAACACTAGTTAAGAATTGACTCCTATTAGCAAAACCAATAAAGCTATCACTAAAGAACTTTTAATTATAAATATGTTTTATCCTTCTTGCTTGGGAGATTAGATTTTATTAAATATAAATAAACAGATGGCGTTTTTACCAAAAACACGATCAAGCGTTTGTTTACATAAACGATCAAAGAGTCAGAATTAACTATCTCTTTCGTTTTAGCCCACTTTCAGATCAGCTGATTTCAAACTATTTTGCTGTCATCAGTGAAAGACAGAGCCAAGAAACTAGATCCAAAAACTGACTCCAAGTGTTTATGCACAGAGTTTCTATCAGTTTGCAAGCATGAAATTTTTCAGACCGATAATCTTCAAATTCACCAAACAACTAGATAGCTACATGGGTCTGATCTCAGTTCACTTCTCCACATAGTCAAACCTCTGCAATCTATATCATTCGAAACCTTTAAAGGTAGATTTATAAAAACAAAAAC
This sequence comes from Epiperipatus broadwayi, assembly GCA_028023455.1. Lineage (NCBI taxonomy): Eukaryota > Metazoa > Onychophora > Udeonychophora > Euonychophora > Peripatidae > Epiperipatus > Epiperipatus broadwayi. Next base: position 100,880 of record JAQFVV010000854.1, read on the forward strand.
ACTTTTAATCACGTTAAAACTGCTGCTTGTATTTATGATCAACAGATGTTTTTAAAACACGATCAGCGTTTGTTTACATAACGATCAAAGAGTCAGAATTAACTATCTCTTTCGTTTTAGCCCACTTTCAGATCAGCTGATTTCACGCTATTTTGCTGTCATCAGTGAAAGACAGACCAAGAAACTAGATCCAAAACTGACTCCAAGTGTTTATGCACAGAGTTTCTATCAGTTTCAACATAAATTTTTCAACCGATAAGTCTTCAAATTCAGCCAAACAGCTAGATAGCTACATGGGCAAAATAGCTTGAAATCAGCTGATCTGAAAGGGCTAAAATGAAAGAGATAGTTAATTCTGACTCTTTGATCATTTATTAAAAATCTTGATCGTGTTTTTAAAACCATCTGTTACAAATACAACACAGTTTTAATATTAAAACTTGTTTTTGTTTTCATAAATACAAATAAATAAATAATGTTTTTCTGCATCTTTTAAATAATGGGACCTTTGTAAGGCTATCCCATTCTCTTTTTTGGGGGATGTGCATCAGTAAGTGCTGATTTTTAATGCCAGGCAAGTGAATAAGCTCCTCCTGCTCCTGAACTCTAGCACTGTTTGCAAGAACCATTGAACAACATAATATATCCACAGGGCCATTTTATTATTAATATTTGCCAGTGCTATAGCCCATGTTGGTAATCCATAGCAGTGAATTCTACCACCTTATGTATTAACATTCTGCTTTAGTCTGAAACCATCTCTTGGTCTTAGGTTCAATCTACAACCAGTTGGGCTGGTTTATGCACTCACCTTAGATAAAATATAAGTATTGTATAACCATATAATGATTGATCCACTCAAGACTTGTGAAATTACTTATGAAATAGCAACCACAATCTTAGAGATAGGATTTGGCACTTCTGCTATAGGCATAATCCAAGTGATTGCATATATACACACACTACTGTTAAATTAATATGCAAAGATGAGAGTGATATGATAATTTTTCTCATCTACTGTGATGCCTGCATGCATTCACCCACTTTGAATCATGTTTTATATATTTCTTCATTTGTTTACTAATTTATTTATATATACTTTAATTACCTTGGTTTTCTATGATTTCTCATAACCTAATTTCAAAGCAATTCAATGTTATTATTATATTATAGAGATAATATATGCATTAATATTAAATTATAAATATCATTTCCATCATCACACCACTACTCTCTTATAATTTTGTAGTCAGCTTTTGATAAATGAATCCTGAGGCTCATGTTTCTCCCTGCCCTAGGCCAGCTGTGAAGAAATAGAAACTGAGTGTAATCTCAGGTATGTTATTCATGAGGTGTTGAGTCATAATACTAAAGAAGTTGAAGCCTGGTGGAAAGTGATTTCACCATCTCACTCTGATCAGCTTTTATCTATTTGCCTGGATTCTGGATTCTGTTACATGAATATACAAACTGGAATGGTACAATATTAAAATAAACCTAATAATGCTCTAGGCTGGATAGGTATTCTATGTAAATAAATGAAAGCAGTTAACACATTAGTGTCAATATAAACATATTAGACCATATACAAAGGTAGATTTCCACCTTAATGAGGGTGCCATGACAACAGATTCAGATTATTAATTACTATTGATATTGTTTAAGTTTTGACTGCTTTCATGTATTTATGTTAAAATAAAGATGTAGCAACAAATAAAATATATTAATTATAAAATATTTTTTGAAAAATTGATAATACTTTATATATATATATATATATATTAACATTTCTGTTCAATTCTTGTTCTTATTACTAACAATATTTGCTCATAACCAATAAAATATCACATTATTCTGTCACAGGACTTCATCTTATATATTGTTGTCCTATCCAATATTGGATCATTGTCCGGACCTTTAGGATATAATACACTTTCCTTCTAATAGTGACCATTTATCTTTTTGTTGTTATACTACCAATTATTAAGTTATCAATCCAAACTGAAAAGCAACTGTTTTCAATTTCATCCATCTTGCATGTATTGTCATACAGATCTGAAACTAGTTTACTTTCCATAAATTAAGCAACAGTGTATGAGATAAATCACTATGATTTAAATTGACCAGATTCAATTTTATATCTCATTGTCTTCAGTTGGAAATTGATTCAAGAATCTTACATTTTTACATTCAACAGCTTTTTCCCTATTGAATAAAAAAAAAGTACACCAAAAATTAAAAGTTAATTAAACTTTCTAACTAAATACATAATCAGTCACACATTTATTTTGTAATTTTTTTTAGCTTTACTTAATATAATATTTATGAAATTTTAATTAAAGCAAAATTTTTTCAACATTTTATAGATATTAGAAAAACATTTTAAAACGTCATTTTATTCTCATTAGAAATACAGTACATCAAATGATTAAAAAATATATTTCTGCTTATAATATAATGTGATTTACTTTATTTTTACAAAATAATATGCAATTTATATGTTGTAATTTTTTATATATCAACAAAAAATGATAATTTTAGATTAATCTAATGGACTATTTCATATCTTTGTTTACATATATAAATTTATATTCTTTTTACAAATCCTGGAATTATTTGCAAAAGAAGGATCATCATTATCATTAATATTATTATGATGATGATGGTAGTGTTTCAATAATAATCTTTATTAATCCTTTGGGTCACATAGCATTCCATAACATTGATTGTAAGGGTTACAGGTGCAATTATATTGTACAGGTTTTTATATAAATTAATTTCAGTGGTTACAATAATCAGATTTCAAGATACATTTTTTTACAAATGTTGCTACTAGTTTTGATGCAGAGATGAATATCAAGTTTAATCATTAAAGTCTTAAAAAAAAACAGTTCAATATAAAAGTCAATTTCATAGATAGGTATGACCTAAGATTATAAAATCTGGCATACAGTCATTAAATTAACCTTAATAATTGTTCTTTTAATTGTTAATGTATAATATACTAGGTAGGTCACTTATAATTTATGCAGCATAAAATCAAAGTCAATTCAGAGTAGAATTGCATATGGTGACAGCTTTTAAATTGTGATAGATGGAGAGTAAATTATGTAGTTTGATGGTGAATGGAGTTGAAGGCAGTTAGTAAAGATGAGTTTTGTTGAGAGTAATGGGTGGTAATATTGAATGCTATTCAATGTGGTTATTGTTGGATTATAGCCTATTAAAGATTGGATGGTTGCTTTAGTAGTGACCAGGTGGCAGCAAAAATATCTGGTGGTACAGTAGTGTTATCCCAGAAGGTGTCTTGATTAGTTGGAACTTATTGATGCAGCAAGTGCACTAAAAGGCATTTAGGGCATAAGTTGTTGCATGTGCTATAGGAAGATATATCTTCTTATAAAAATTGAATTAGCTATTGTATAGATGCAACTGGTCATCAGTATGTATTTAGCATGATAGTCCTGATTTGATTGAGGACTTGACTCTGTGGAAAGAGATGTTATTGAGTTTTCTCTGCTGCATTACATAAGGTGCAGATTGGATTTATATTTTTATATAGACAGTGATACCAGAGAAAATGTGATGTTAGCAATGCATTTATGTTAAGATGAACTGGGAAATTTAAAAATTCAGACTCCATAAAACATCTTTTGAAGGGGAAGAGTAACTCGCAGATATTGATCTCCAAGGATGGGAGAAGAATAATCTTTGTTGACTTCTGGATATAGTATAGTATATGTTTGCCAGTATGTGTATTTATTAGTCATGGGGAATGTTGATCAGTTGAATGCTGACATGATTGATTAGTAAAGTGTGGTGAGAAATAAAGCTTGGGAAGACATCTATCAGTAGGGATTACTTGTAACACAATCATAGTGCTGAGAACTTTAACAATTATGCAATTGAATTTATGACTTTTTTGATATAGAACACTTGGGTTCTGAGGAGGAACATACCATTACTAATGGGTAGACAACTCAGTCTCTTATCTGAAAATAAAATCTTTGGAACACAGATGCTCTTATGCTAACCAGTGATAGGTTCAACAATTTGATCCTAAGAAGAATATTTGCAACTTGTACTATTAGGTCCATAATTCTATCTGCTACACACATCAATATTTCTCTTACATAAATTTCCTAGGCAACTATTATTTGATGAAATATCCTTGCATGGGCTGTGGGATACCATTGCATATATTGCTGACCATCTGAATCTCAGGTATTTGATAATCAAGTTCTTTCAGACCACACAATGAGACCGATTTCAAACACAAATAAAAACACTTGGAAACATTATTTTATTTATGGTGGATCTATATCACTACTACTATAAACCAGGCATACTCAAAAACACCTACTTGGGATACCCTTCAAGATTTCCAGTATATGATGCAACCATTTGGCAAAGATATATTTTTTCATGCCATATATCTAAAGACTACTTCTATATTCATCCCTAGTTACAGCTATGATTTCAAATGACAACTGCACTATGACATTGATCCAAACATAATTCCAACACAAAATTCTTTATCAAGAAGCTATCCTATGCCTATATATCAAAGGATTGAAATCCTAGTGCTACTCTTGTCATTAGTGATGTCATTTAAAAGTGTACTGTGTTAATCCCCAAATTTCATTTTCAGGAAAACCAGCTGATACCTAAATCCCCAAGTCAACAAAGAACAGTCAATAGCAAATCTTTCCATGATTACATCCATAAATAGCCAAGAGTTTACTCATGCACATAGTACCTATCTTATATACTCATCCATCTTCAACATTACTCCACCACCTATTGATATGACACTCTATGAGCAGATAATGATAATGAAATTGTGCCAACTTATGATATACAAACAAACTCTGACTCAGATAGTATTGTTTCCAAAACTTTTCCCAATGCAACAACCAAAACCAGTACAATGCAACAACCAAAACCAATGTGGTCTCAAATAAAATTAATACTGGGAGCTCTTACTTATACACATGACAATGACCATACTATACATTATAAAACCTCAACACATATCATGGAGACAATTTTTCCACATTTACCATCTGTACCAGCCATCTCCCCCCCAACACTTTTAATAAAACAAAAAGAAAGCCTGGACATTCCCTGCAAAAAGCTTGGCAACTTAAAAAAAACAAAGATATAGTTGACTTGTTGATGCTGGAGATGGACTCTGTAGAAACTAGTCATACCCTAATGCAAACTGAATGCTCCTTAGCTGACTCAATAGATCAATCTATCCCATAAACAACAAATACACTCAACAGTTTAGCTAGAAACATCATAGCTACTGATCAATCACCATTATAAATTCATAATTATGTAACCAGACTTTTCTGAAAACATTAAGAATTTATACCCATCCTGACTGATGACTATAATTAATTACCATAAAACCTCATAGTAAATGAAACTAAAAATTACTGCACTTAATGTTCAAGGTATCAACTCAGTGTCTAAACTTCTTCAATTAAAAAGTGATTAAGCTACTCACAACCTCTCATGCTTGGATTCCTTGTGAAAAAATATATACAATGGATCCCATATTGACCCTACTGCTTACCTCAATAGACAGGGCTCTAAGCCTGATCCTGGGATGCATCTTCACCATCAGCTGGAACTGAGTTTTTTAATCACTCCCAGCTGCCCATTCTCATTATTCAAAATTATTCACATAGACTTGAATTTTTTAATCACCACATTTCACAGCCATATTATGCAACTAAATATTATATTTGTATACATCTCTCCTGGTAATACTGTTATTTCAACTATTATTCTGACAATTAACTCTTTGCTTATCTCTTCACCTCATCCAACTGTTTTAATGGAAGATTTTAATCATAATTATCAAACATGCATGGCAAAATGACTTCATCTAATAAACTTTCCACTTGTGAGTGGTCAAGGTTTTTTGCCTCCCAACTCTGTCACATTCCATAATAAGCAGCTTGCTCACTCATTGATCTTTGCTTTTACTCACAAATTCTGTATCATTTAATTCAACTTGACTTTAATCCTACTCCTTTCTCTGACCACTCTGCACAATTTCTCATCATGAATCTTGATGAACTACATCACAGCCATTCATTTATATAAAACCATTCAAATTTTCCTTCCCTCATATACCAAAGAGTTTTTATTCTTTGAAACATATACTATGTTGCAGAAATTGGAACAAATAGAACTTAATCCAGCTGAAAGATACCTCACCTTTATACATATACTATCATTCAATATCCAACATCTCCCAAGAAGTTCACCTCCACCTTCCTAACTTCTGGCATTGGTCAATGACTTGCATATATGGATTACTTTTATGAATCCTGCATATTATACTAACAGTTACACAATCCTTTCCCAGGTTTATCAAAAAACAACCATATCTTGCCATTAAAAAAAGAATTTGTCTTACTCATCAACATACATGAACTTGGGGATATAATTGCTGTGCCTTGGGCCACCCATCTACACTAAATGTTCTCATGGCACTCCAAGTTGATGGTAATAGGTATGCAGGCTATCACCTGATACCAATACCCCATTTTAAGTCATACAATTTGCTGACAAGCTTGCCATTATAAATAACTCATGCACCCAGGTTCCAATGAAATCCCTGCTTTTGTTTTTGCCCATCTTTGGCACTTTGCTGCATTATATCTCTGTGAGCTGGCAATTTATCTATCCCAAAAGATATATGACATCAAGGATCTATATCCAATTTCAATTGTACAATTTACCAAAAAACTAGGTTTAATCTCTACTCTTACCAACCTTCATCCTACTTCCATGGGGTCACTGGGAATTAAGATAGTGGAAAAGTTGTAAAGGATCATCTAGAGCCACACCTACTTCCTCTGATTTCCAATATGCAGTTTTCAAAAAAGGCTATTCTGCCATACAGGCTGCTCTGATGTTTAAAGCAGTCTTGAACTTGTTTCAAAACCAAAGAATATGCACCAATTGCAGTTCAACTAGATATAGAATCTGAATTTGACTCTGGGTCTAATTCCATTCTGATTGATATGCTAGCTAACGCTCTCATTCCAAGTACTCTGCATTATTTAATTACCAGATAACTGCAGAGAAGAGAAATACATATCACTCTTAATGTGAAAAATTCACCACCATTCACTCCTATGCAACCCATCTCCCAAGGCTCACCTCCTAGTGCACTGCTCTTCATTTCCTACATAAATCCCCTATTAAAGCATATACAAGAGATGTTTTCAGGCATCCAAATTATACATACTCACCAATACATTCCATACATAACATATATGGATAATCCCTTCTCCCTTGTAAATGTCTCACCATATTGCAAAGCATCTTCAATCAATGTACTGCCATATATAAATTTAGATTTAACATGAGTAAAGCAGCAGTATTGTTCTTATACAACAACAAACTATACACTCAAATATTCCAAAGAAAGGCAAGACCTTTTTTAGGCTTCCCATGTTACATGGCCCACCTACAATAAGAACACCTTACAACACAATATTAAAGAAAATGCTACATGGACTACCTACTCCATCTCCAAAGCTTATCTCTCCCTTTATGCTAATGTTCACCTACCTAATATATTCATAATGACCAAGGTTACATGCTATTTGCCTATTGTTAAATATTATTATTATTATTATTATTATTATTATTATTATTATTATTATTATTATTATTATTATTATGATGATGATGATGATGATAGGTGATCCAAAATGATAGTTACCAATTTTATTATTGTAATCAATAATGAAATTACTAAGCTATGATAAATGAGAACACTTGATTAAATATTCTCTTTGAATACATTTAATTTTAATTTTTATTCTGACCAAGTTTGAACAATATACAAACAATGCTAATAGCTCAAGATTACTCTGTTTAAAAAATGATCACCTGAAAAATTATATTGTAAATGTTTATATTCTAAACAATATTAGCAGTATTTCTAATTTATTGTATTGAATAAATTATTCCTCACTTAATATTTAGGAATCATTAATGCAAATTGGACTTTAGATATCAACATGTTTTAATGTATGTGTATATGTGTTTTAAAAAAAAATTCTATATTAGCATTATTATTCTAATTATTTTCACTACAAATTCATTTAGAAAGTAATCAAACTATGTTTTGAAAACTTATATGTATAAACTCTAGCAAGATTTATTTTTTAAATAAATTTATTTATGTATTTTTTTTAGTGCCTATTTTATTACTATGAAAAAACTGTAAATTATGATGTTTTTCATGGTAAGTATAATTTTTTCCAATAATATATGTATTCTCTTATTTGTTTACTAATTAATATAAGTGTAGCTTTTATTACTATTAATTAGAATTATTATTATTATTATTTCAAATCAAACTTTATTTTATTGTTCATAAAAGCTTACATTGTTAAAGATACATGGTTGAAAACTACATAGCTTTGGAACAAACAGATAGATATTGTTGGTACACTTCAATTAAATTGTTAGACAGGTATCTGATAAATGTAAACTTGTAAATTGTGTATTTTCCTATGGTTCTATTTTCAGTTAAGGTTTAGTTCATCACTCTAAAATAGTTTTGATTAAATTAAGTATATCCTTTGGATTATTCAATACTTAGATGTGATGTTTAAAAAATGTTGAAAAGAGATATGTAACAAAAAAATAAATAACTGTTCTTGCAAAAATCATTTGTTTTTTGAGGTTATGATCTGGCTTGGGTTTTTAATAGTGACAATTTAGCCGAAAATACATCTGGGTGCACAATTTTGCCATCTCTGGCCTTCAGTTGTTTGAGCTTATTAGTGAATGTGGGTGAGTGCTTTCTGGTGTTGTTTCCAAGGCAGAAAGCACATCTGGTACACCAAAAAGTATATAAACAAAGAGTTGCACATGGGTTGCTAGTATTGAGCCTTTACTGAGTGTCTCTATTAGGTTATCAAGTGTGATGTTATTTTATCTATATGTGTTAATCATAATTTCTCAGCTACTTGTCAGAGCTTTGCAGGTATGGAATAGATGCTGTTGTGTTTCTTCTTTTCTTGTGGCACAAGGAACAAAAAACATCAATTTTGATGTAAAACCTGTGATATTTAAGGAAGTAAGAGCTAGATAGAGCATGAATATTTAGCCTTAAGAGAAAGTCAAAAAAATTGAGTTTGAATGACCATTTTTTTGAATCACTGCACCAAATGACTGTTGTTCATATTTAGCATTGATGAATGAGGATCAGTAGTTATGACTGGGTACAGCATATTATAAATGCTCCAATAGGTACATCTACCAACACCCCAAAAAGACACCTGATCATAAATGCTTTGAAGTTGGTTTATAAGCAAAGACAAATATTCATGTGAAGGTGTTAGTCAGTCTGTGGATGTTATTTGAAGGATGCATTCAAGAGCTGAAAAACTTCTTATCAATGCAGCCAGTAGAGTGATACTTTTCTGTTTATGAAAAATTTGGATGGAGGGAAGACCTAATCCATTTCTGGTTGGTGGAAGATTGTCATTTTACAGAGATGGAGATTACTTTTCTGTACCATAATAGCTTGCTGCAGAGTGAGTAAATGGACAAAGTGAAAGATTTAGTGAAGTTTATGATTGGTGAGTAAAAGGTTATTTTTGTAGTTACAAGCTGATATAAAAGGCATACTTTTGAATATAATGAGAGGTATGTTTTGGAGAGAGAAATGGTTGTGTGTTCTGCATCATCTTTCAGTTTTTTCTGGATCTTTTGTCTTATTCCCGAGGGCCCTAGGTAGAAAGAAAAATCCAAGAAAATTAATTGGTTTACCATAATAAAGTTGCATATGTATCTTGCGAGTGTAAAAAACCCAGCTGATGTTTTATTAATGTTGATCATGAGGTGTATTCATTAAGTATTTTTCCAGAATAGATAGTTGTTTTTTTTTGGACATAAGAAAAACAGTAAGGTCATCCACACACACACACACACATATATATATATATATATATTTATAGTCCAGTGAAAGTGTGTGGAATTTGAATTCCTTGTAATTTTTGTTGTATTTTGTTTATGAGAGGGTTAATGTAGAACATAAATAATAAAAAACTGAGTGGAAATCCCAAAGGTATGGATTGGTGGGAAGAGAATGAAGGTGATGTTTTACCATTGATTGTAATATGGATTTCATGACTAAAGAGAGAGCAAAGTATTTTTGTGTCTGCAAGTGTCTGAATTGAAATTTCAATAGGAACAGAGTCAAAAGCAGCTTCAATGCCAACTTTAACAGCCATTGGAGCATATTTTTTGCTCTCTAATTGAATTTACAATGGGTTTGAAAATGAGGGCAGCTTGGCCTGTTGAGAAGGTTTTTTTTGCATATTGCATTGGTGATAATAGAGGGAGGAAATATGGTTCAATTTTATCTTTTACAACTTTTTCCAGGATTTTAATACCAAGGGGACATATAGAGATTGGTTGCAGATTAGATAGATTGGATATTGAAACTTGCTTTTTGTTGAATGGAACTAAGAACATTGTATATAGTTCTTTTATGTTAAACAGCCTTTGTGATAGATAATTTGCTAAATTGCATGGATATGTGGTGGTAAACTGACTGAGATGTGAAAATACAAATTTAGGGATTTCATGTGGCCCTCATGGTGAGAGTTTGATATTGTGGTTAGCTTTAGCAAGAAATCAGTAGCATGGAATGGTTTATCTAACTCTGATTGGCAAAGTAGATCTTTAGGCAGTGGGCAGGCACAATGTGACTGCAGCTTTTGTTTGAAGTATTTATGTATTGGTTCTATCATATTATGTCCAGCTTTGGTGACACCCTTGGTTACAAGTGCTTGTGGAACTCTGACAGTGGAAGGATACCCTAGAATCTATTTAATGCACCCTCATGTCTGGGTGTGTTGTTTTGTTAGACAGATTTTTTTTTTTTTGTGGCAAAGTAATCTTTTAGAGTGTTGCAGATGTCATTATATATTTGTGTGTCTTTTCATATGTGCATAGGTATCTGGAGCAGATTTACAGGTGGTGATTCTTTTATGTTATTCATTGGCCAAAGTTATGAGTCTTGAGGGTGGTGGTATGGTTCTGGTAATATGATTTATATTAAATGACAGAAAATGCCGATAAAGGAAATGTACTGTTGAAGAGGATCAAGTTGCTCAATGCTGAGTTTAAATAATGTAATGTATGTTTCAGAGTACAAAAATTCAGAAGTGTGTGCAGGAAGATCACACTTAAATTGAGTTTGAGCATATTGACTAGAGTGATCAGAAAAAGGTGGGGGATTAAGTGTTAATCTAATTAAGTGATGAAGCATGGGTGAATAAAAACAGGTCAATAAGTGAGGTATGACAACTGTTGTAGAAAGAGATGGAGTTGGGTGGTAAGAAACCTTCAGTGCTCACTATTGCAAGTTGATGATAGCCACTTTGAAACAAGTTTCCCATTAAAACAACTGGGTAAGAGGTTGATGATAGTAATGAGTTAATGGTAAGCAGTAATTTTAAGATGATAACTGGTCTAGGAGGTATATAAACAAAAATTATATTGAGTACAACATTACAGTGGTGAAAAGTGACAATAAATAGATGGTGAGTTGATATATAAAATTTTAAAGCATGAAAATTGGCAGTTTTTTGTGATGCCCAGGCCAGTGCATCCTGAAGGTGATGATGAATTTTATGAACAGGTGGAAAATCCTTGGGTCCTTAACTAGATTGTGGGGTCAATGTGAGAACCATTATATATTTTTGTTTCCAGTTAGAGCCAGGAGTGTAGCTGTGTAAATTGAATCCATTTACTTAGCTAGAGTTTTTTCAAATTGAGTTTAAACCTCAAACAATGACTGTGCCTATCTTTATTTTCATGTTGAAAGTAAATGAATAGAAAAAATTTGTTAAATATGTTTTGAGGATCAGCTGTTTTATATTGACTGGATTGAGATTTCCATTTGTTGCCTTGTTTATAAGGTTTAGAAAAAGGGTTGCATTATTATTATTATTATTATTATTATCATTATTATTCACATCATCATCATCATTATTATGTTTCAATGATAACCTTTATTTATTTTAGAAAGTTATGAGGGTTTCACGTAGCTTGGGCTGCTGTTACATGAGCTATCTGCAGTTGTAGACTTACATATATAAAAGTTGCTTTATTTGCTTACACATAAATTTATCTATGTTGTGGATTAGTTACAAGGGTTTTACATCGGTTGGGTTGCTGTGGTATACATGGGAAATCTGTACTTACAGGTGCACATATGTAAAAATTGATTTAAACAAGATTACAAGAATTTTTATATGCTGTGGATTAGTAACAATGATTTTACATAGCTTGGATTGCTGTGATTACATAGGCAATCCATAGATGTAGAAGTATGCATGTAAAAGTTGATTTATTGATTTATCCAAGATTACAAGAATTTTTACATGTTGTAGATTACTTACAAGGGTTTTATATAGCTTGAATTGCTTTGGTTACATGAGCAATCTGTAGTTGTAGATATACATATGTAATAGTTTATTATTATTATTATTATTTTTTATTATTATTATTTTATTATTATTATATGATGATGATGATGATGGTGATGATTATGATGTTTCAAAGCAACTTTCTTCATCAAACAAAAGTTACATCAGTGTACTACAAAAAAATATCCAAGTGCGTGTGTTGTAGCAGCATTTGAGTCACTAACTACAAATATATAGATTTAAAAACAGTCAATATAAGAATTGATTTAATGTTCTATTAAACTGTCTTTGAAGAATTGATGTTCCATAGTTGTATGCATTGTTTCAGTTTTTGCAAAAGCTTATTAAATATTTTTCTGCTAAATGATCTGGAATTGTGATTATAAGCATTAGTTCAGTTTTTTAAAGGTTTATATTGTTCATAAGATATGAAGTGGAGAGATAATCATTGGCACCTCAATGAGAATTTAGGTAATGTTTGCTGTATCTTGTAGATAGGTGATTGTAATTAGGTTGTGTTCCAAAGCTGTATTTGTCAGTATTTTGGCATATGGTTAGAAGCTTGATCATATTTTAGGAGTGACTGTGTAGTGACGAAGATATCCTGAGGTGCAAATTCACTATCCTTGGCTCTCACTTGTTTAAGTTTGTTGGTAAAAGTGTTTGGGTGATGACATGTGCTGCTATTAAACCAAAAAGAGCATTGGGTGCACCAAAAACATACAAATAAAATAAAGCTGCATGAATAGTGGGGGGAGTGCTGCATGTCTCACAGATGCTGTTTATTGTGAGAGTGTTCACCAGTATGTGTTTAACATTATTTTCCAAATGTGAATTAGTGCTGGACATATATAAAATATTATGATGCTATGTTGCCTCTTTTCTGAAAGGGTCAATTATTGTATACATTCTGCAGTATTGTAGGAAGTGGGGTGTGGGTAGAGAGTATAAGTTTCAAGAGAAAGTCAAAAAATTTGGCTCTAGAAACCATTTTTTGAATCTATGAAGTAACTGACAATTGTTTATTTTTAACATTGGGAAAGGATGGTCAACAGGTGTATTTGAATATAATATATTGTCAATGCTCCAGTAGATATGCTTACTTGTATTAAAAAGTAATATTTGGTTGTTTACCTTTGTAATTGGTATATGAAATTGTGATAGGAATCCCTGTGATCGGGGTGGTCTGTCTGTTGGTATTATGTGTATGATACATTTTAGTACTGGAAATCGTTTTATAACAGCAGTTAAGAGATTTATATTCTTTTAAAGTGAAAATTTGTATGAAGTGAGGCCAGTCCATATTGTGCTCATATTGTTCATGGAAACTAAGGTAGTTGGCAGAGATAAAAGCAGAATTTCTGTGACATAGCAATTTCATAACATGGTGAATAAATATAGTAGTTAAAAGATTTGTCAAACTTGACAATATGCAAATAGTAGACTATTTTTGTAATAATTAGTTGATTGAAAAGGCAAATTTTTGATTATCATAAAAAATAGATTTTGGAGAGCAAAGTAGCTATCTTTTCAGCATTATCTTTAATTTTGTTTTGGATTTTCAGGCTCATATCAGTAGTTCCAAGATAAAAAGGAAATTGATGAAAGACAGAAGGTTAGCCATAATAAATTTGTGCATATGGCTTGCCATTGTAAAGAAATCATGCAGAGGTTTTGTTCGAATTAAACTTAACTTTAAATTCTATGCTGTAGCCATCAATTATTTTTTTGTAGAATAGGTAATTGCTCTTTGGAGGCAAAGATGCAGAGTATATTTAGTCAATATTTGGAATTTGAATGACAGGAATTTTTTTGTTGAATTTTGTTTTTGAGAAAATTAGTATAAAACATAAATATTAAGGTGTTGAGTGGTGATCCCTGTAGCATTGATTGATTAGGGGCAGAAGCAGGTCATGCTCTGCCATTGAGAGCTATGTAAATATATTGACTTACTAATAGATTGATAAATGTGAATAGAAGAGTAGTATTGTTGTTTTTGTGAGCATGTGAACTAGAATGTCAATTAGGATTGAGTCAAAGGCAGCTTCAACGTCAATTTGTACAATCATCAGAGCACTTTTTCTGCTTAATTGGATTAAATATGAGACCTGTTTGGCCTGTGGATGAGCCTTTTATGCATATTACAAATATGATATTAGAGGGAGTATTCATGGTTCCATTTCTCTTTTCAGATCTTTCTTAAAAAGTTTAATTCTAAGGAACTACATGGATATAGGTTGTAGGTAGGATACATTGGATATCTGAGCAGATATTTTATTGAATGGAACTAGGGACTTGGGGTTATAAACCTTGTATGTTATATTTTGTGAAACATCTAAGGTGTGTAAAGACAAATTTGGGTATTTCATGGGGTCCAGAATGACAATTGTTTGGTATTGTGCCAATCTGGAAAAAACAAAATGAGCAGTATTAAAGGGTGTATTGGATTCTGGTTGTTCAAAAAGGTCTACTTTCAGTTTAAAGACACTGTATGGTTGCAGTTTCTGTTTAAAATATTTATAAATTGTTTCTATCATGCTATATCTGGCATTTCTCCATCAACTTTTAGAACTAGGAGAACTCTAATAGTGGAGGGTTAGCCTAAAGCCACCGGATATATCCATGGTCCCATGGGGTGTTGTTGAGTTTGGCAGATTTTCTTTTTGTAATTGGTAGGTACTCTTTCAGTGAATTGCATGTCTTGTTATACAAGTACATAAGCTTTCAAGTATGTGTAGGTATATCAAGAATAGATTGACACATGGTAATTCTCCTATGTAGTTCATCAGCTAATGCTAGTAGTTTTAAGGGTGGGTAGTTTTAAGGGTGGGGAGGTAGCATGCCTGTTGTAGTTAAAGAATAATATTTATAAATGAGATAGATCATTGGACAGGATTAAAGGGCTTATCTTTAAGTTTAAGTAGCATTATGTGTGATTCTGAGTATAAGGATTCACTGGTACTTGTAGAGAGAAGTATTCTGTTTTGTGAATACTAATAAGTTGTTATTTGTGCAGCATCCAAATCAAGTGTAAGCATTGGATTGAGTGGTCTAAGAAGTTGTGATGAAACTTAGTGTTAGACTAATTAGATGAAGCATAAGGAAGTAAAGGCATAAATCTATGAGAGAGGCATGTCAGTGATTATAGAATAAGATTAAGTCTGTGGGAAAAAATCCGTCAGCACTCATTAAAGGAAATACAAGTTGGTGAAGCCACCTGGAAAGAAAAGTAGAGTAGCTCATATTAAAGTCTTCTGGAAGGATGACCAGATGTGAGGTTGGTGAGAGTGATCAGTTGATGGTATTAATCTTGTAATAATTGTAGGACCAAGAGGTATGTCTACAAATATCAGATTACAAAATAATATTCTACTGGTGGAATGTAATTATAAGCAGGCTGAAATCAATGTAAATTATTTTGAAGAGGGGGCAGGCTCGATTTATGATCAGACAAGTACTCCCTGAAGGTGATGATATACTTGGAGCAAGTACAAAACCTTGGGTACCTATCCATAGGTAGGAGTTTGGATCTTTGTTTCCAGAAGACCTAGGGTGTATTGTTATGTACTTTGTATTCTCTTGTCAGTTGATGATTTTTTGGAACTGAGTTCAAACCATGAACATTAAAAAATGATATTTCAGCTTCACATCTAATAATATATAAAGAATGACTATTGGAAGAGGCTGTAAAAGTTATTTTTGATTTGTATGCCTTATGGATTCCCTTTTCATCTTGGAACTGCTGGTATAAGGCTGAAAATCCCAAAAAGACCTAAATATGATGCTGAGAGGATAACTACCTGGCTCTCCAAGACTTTCATTATATTCAAAAAGTGTAGTTTTCAAGTAACTACTACCACTATTACTACTACTACTGCTGCTGCTGCTTCTACTACTACCACCACTACTCCTATTGCTACTACTACTATACTACTTCTTCCACAACCACCATCACCACTATTATTCATGAATATTTTTATTTAAAAAAATACATTTTCAATTTTATATTTTAGGTAAAAAATTATTTCAACAAGAAATATATTTTACTAAAATGCTTCCTATGTGACTCTTAATACAACATTTAAATTAATTCTAAAATATGAACAATATACTTTTAGATATTAATACTATCTAAAAAAATATTTACCTGTAGCAGGCTCATGTTTTTGAGAAATTTGACATTTTATATTTTTAAATTTATTGTCCTTAATAAAGAACAATAAAAATGTTATTATTATATGTCTATATGGAAAGGTTTCAAGCATCTGGCACTGAAAGTACCTTTAATTTTTTTATGTTCTCTATTATAAAAGCATTTCCCCCACATTCTGAGATAAGTTATATGTTGTACCTGTCAAAAAAGCCACCAAAAGAACTGCAAGTTGGATCCAAACTCAGCTGAACCAAAACTGAATTCAAACCCAACTCACTAGCTCAGATTAGTAGAAATCAATAGCACAGTCTATGCACCAAGAAACTATCTCAACAGCTGGTGAGGATTAGAGACCCCTGAACTGACATTAATATCTGATAATAAACTGACTAAAAAAGATTTTAAATCGAATCATATAAATCTGTTCAGGTTGCCAACACAGACAGCAAGCATTAACATTTAAAATAATTATTGAATAAAATATATAGAACTAAGAAACCAAGTGTGTTTAGAAAATATTTAATAATAATAATTTGTTTTGTTTGAATAATGATTATATTAATCACCTCTAGCCTTTAACAGAATTTATAATAATAATAATAATAATAATAAGAATGGCGGTCCTCATTATATGCCAATGAGTATTACGCAATATTGGAATTCTATGTTTATGCCCCCAACAAGAAAATAAAGGCAGATAAAGGTATTCATTAGTAAAGGAAATTATTACTCTAATTTTATATGAAAGAATGTGATATTTATTTTCATATTTGCAAATCCATTCATGAAGAGCAAGATATGTATTTTAGGGCATAACTTTACTCTTTATTGGAAAACTTATTTAATTAAATATAATGGAGAATTTGTTGGACTTTAATTGAAATCACTTCATCACGAATTACGAGCATTAGAGGGGGCTTTACCGAAACAGAGAGGCAACGGTGCTGACGAATCATGAGCTAGAAAGTGAAATTGAAAGACGATAGCTAGTCAATAATCAAAGTCCTATGGTGGCTTGCTTCTGACAAGTCTTATGCCCTTTGACTAATATGAACAGGAGAGGAAGTGCTTTCTTCCTCGATAATTTAAAATAACAGAAATATCATCACCGACCAGCCTAATGGAGCGGAAGATTGTCCTACATCAGCAACGTTGAAGATGATGACTTGATAGTCATCATTTGAATACCAAAACCCATATAGAATGCTCTACATGATGACTTGCTCAATTAATTAAAGTCAAACAAGCTTTTAACAAAAACTATTTTAAAGTATTTGTAAATCATATTAATTATGCCCCAACCATCGTGCCCTTCCTGAATCTTAATAGCGAGTAACAGAAATTTGAATTAGAATATATTTGATTCCTTTATCAGCCCTTTTGCAATAAAAACATTTTAAGATTATATATGAATAATTAAATATTAGTGAAATGAGAAAATAGTGGTGGCATAGATTAGAAATGGAGCTAATAATTTATTATTAGCCAATTATAAAAATAACAAACATTTAATAATTTCTTTCGACTCAATGATTGATAGAACTGTATAAATCTAGTTCTAATGGGCGAGAATTATTATCAGAGTTAATATTATATTTTCTACATAAGGCAAATAGAACAAAGGAGTTCATCGAGTCGAAAGATTATTGGCATATAATTAAAATAACATTAATAAATTACACAAATATATATATATAATATAATAAATGAACCACCATCATAAGAAAGGAAAGTTAAAGACTAGAGGTTGAGAGAATTACTATGAATTTAAAAAGCATAAATAAAAGAGTTTTACACAGAGATTATTACATTAACAAATGAAACGAGCTCTTAAAGGGAGTGTAAAGTTTGGAACTGGCCAGAAAGTTTAAGATTCATTGTAGAAATATATTACCCATTTCTTCCAGGGCTGGTTCCTTAGTTTACACTCCAGGTTGGTAAAACGTAGGCACCATTTGATCGATTACTTGAACAGTATTTTAATGAATTTTCATAATTTTAGCAGCATGATTGGTCCAGAAAAGATTCAGCAGCTCCATTGAAAATTTTCAGGGGACTTCAGGAACTAGTAGCCAGATTCCTGACGTTTAGCCCCTTACCATGATCGGAACACTTTTTAACAGATTTGACACAGAGTTTACTGGACTTCTCTACAACAAAGATGGCTTCTCCTCCTTCCAAACTTTCCAGAGCTATAAATCCTGTCCTCTGATGCCTTCAGGCTAGCACTTCTTTCATTATCAATGTTTTTAGATTTACTGGCTGTTTTTAGATACATTCCTTCGATAAGGCTTTCAAACTCATTAACTTGAATTCATTTTCTAATTAGAAAATGAATTCTTAAAATCAGAAAATGATTTTAATTAGGAAATCCTCATCTTTTTTTCTAATTAATAAAACTTTAACTGTTGTTTTTGGAAAGGGAAAATCTGAAAGCTTATCGAAAGAATGTAGCTTTTAATCAATAAAACTTTAGCAAATTATTTAAAAATAAAATCAAACATTCCCGACACAATGAAACTTTCGAACAATAATATATATTTAAAATTTACAAATATATACGCACAATCCACGCAGTTATAATATATAAATTCATGAATAATTCTATCATGAATTTTAATAGAATTGATCAATTTAAATCTGAAACTAATTAATTTTAATATGCATTTATGAAATAAGTTATTATTTATGGAAATTAGCATGGATTGAATGTATAAAGCCCCATTGCATCGGAAATTTAAGATTAGTACTAGGGTTTGAAGTGGGCTTATGGCTAGATGTCATGAAGCTAGGATCGAACTCAGATCTGACTGCTTTAATATGTCCCCTCATACAATGAAAATAATTTCTTATACTCTCATAACCAAGGTTTGCTAATGTGAGGGGTTTTAATTTAAACAGATCTCCAAATTTAAATTGATATGGATGATTTATAATTTTGATACCATTTTTAGGAATAAGACTTGCCATGAAAAATCCCTTAATGAAGTTATCAATGTTTTTCCTGATTCCAGTCCAAAATTTCATAAATGAGCATTTTGGTAATGTTAGTCTACTTGCTTTGTTTGATCCTCCTTGCTTTGTTTGGTCCTCCTTGTTGTGTATCTCTTCTGACATAGAAAGGAACTCTTCTGACATAAAAGTTCTTTTCTTTTTTGTTTGGATAATTCTACCATTTCCATTATGACTTACATTACTTCTAGGATTCACAATATTTGATTTATTTTTAAAATTAATCTGTTTTCTATATAGTCATGAATGAAAAATAATTTGGGATACTTATAATTTATCTGGATATTTTATTACTTTTCTATTATTTGACATGAACATGATGTAAATTACCTATATCAATAGTGTTTAAAATTTTTACTATTTACTCAATATAACACCAAATTAGCAGCTATTGATATTTGCTGTATGTCTTTATGCAAATTAAATTCAGTGGAAGTTCTCAACTTTGATACCTTCTGATGGAAAAATTAAAACAAATTTTCTTCCTGACCACATCTATATTTTCCCCGAGATACTTTATATTGAATGCCATCTTGTCACTCATCACTCTAAAATCTTCTAAGTAAAGAGGTTCTATATTCATTAAATGATTTAGTCTTCATAAATAATGAAGATCACCAATTCTTGGCTGCTCCCTACAAGTTATTATTAGCAACAGCAACTTTTTGGATTTTTCTTTAAATGGTAAAAGTAAACAGTTCTGTCTTGTTATCCAGATGCTGTAATGGATTTTCTTCAACTTCTCTTTTTAAAGATTTTATAGATATGAATTTGATAATGGGATTAGATTTTCTAGACACATCCTCTGAAATCATTTTTTTTTTATTCTGGTTGAAGCTCACTATTCATAATTTCAGGATGTAACTCAGTAATATTTTTTTTAGTTAATACATATGACAGTATAAAATCTAAGACTTTCTTTGGTATTACTTTTTCACAATTTTCTTCTCTAACAGAGTTCCATCTGATTAAAAAAATTATAGTATTTTTCATCATGGTATAAGATTCTTCTTTACTATATAATTTTTTTACTTTATCTATAAATTGATTTTCTATATTTTTATCTATTTTACTTACAATCAATCAATCTACTTGATTCTTCAAAATGTAAAATTCTTTATGTAATTCTTTATCTGGTGGTTGTGATGCACTCCTTAACTCCTGCACATCTTTTATGGCTTTATCTACTTTATTAGCTGGCCAACTATTTTTAACATTAACTTTTCTTCAAAAGTCTGTTGAGTAATGGATAAGCTTTCCATTTGAGTAGTTAATTGATCATTATTTATTTTTGAATGTCTAATACATTCTTTACCTTTCTTATGGTTCTTCTCTAGACATTCAACCTTTTTTCTTTTGGTTTTAATCATTTGCTGAGAATTTTTACATAACTGTTGTCTTCTTTGACTTTTTGACAATCTATTAAACATTTTTCTAAATTGATTACTTGTTTCCTTTCATTGTTCTTTGTCTTATCCATTTTCACCATTTTGTTTAATTCTTCTCAAAATTCAACATCTAAATTCTGAAATTTTTCTTGAAAACTTTGTTTACATTTTCTTTCTAAATTCATGATTTGTTTGTCTATTCTATCACTTACTTATACTAGTAAAATTCACTTCACACTTCATACTATTTTCTTCTAATTTATTTTCTAATTCCTCTAAATTTTGAGTTTAAATTACCAACTTTGGAACCCATATCTTTTATCCATTTTTATGCTATTTGCTTCTACTTTTATACTACTTTCCTACAATTTAAAAGTGATCCTCTTTTTTCACTTTTATGCTATTTGCTTCTATTTTTTTCAATATAAAACATGTTTTTCCATAGTTAATGGAGATTTAGATTCTTCCATCAATGCTTTTAAAGTTTCTTTTTCCATTTCGAATAAGGTTTTTTTATGATAAATAACTTAATATAAAAAAGTGATTGAAATCTATCATCACATCATCTACCAATTCCACCAAGATGTGGATGAATATATTGAAAAATCAACATATATCTCTCAAAATTTATTTTTACTATTAACAGTTATTTATTAATTAAAATTTTATTTATTATTTTTTGAATACTCCTAAATAAAAATTTTATTACATGGTAAAGTCTCTTCTCTCATTTTATTTTTTTTCTAGGTTTTGTTTCATCATGTCACTACCATTTTTTTGCACATGTGTGTCATTGTCATCATTCACAAAATCAAATTCTCTCATTAAAGCTCTTTAAATCTCATGTCCTATTTACTCATAGTGACATCATCAATAAAATGTTCTATGATAGTCTCTTTAAAATATAACAATAATTGCATCATTCATATCTTACTCTTTTATTGACATAACAAAAATAACCATCACCTGAAGTCACTTATATAATTTACTAAATAGCAACAATAGGAATTCTACTTTTAGTAAATAATAAACATAAATATGGAGTACCAGGAATTGCACCTTTGATATAATCAATTAAATAGTAAAACAAGGTATTCTACCCCTAGTATAAATATGAAGAATCAGGAATTACATCTCTGGTATCTACACTTGTATTGACAAATCCAGACTTTATTTTCTGGCACTCTATCAATATTTGCAAACACCCTTCTATGTATATAAAATCATAAGTTAACTATCCATACCTAACATATTTTAATTTAACAACTCTTCTATATAAAATACATTTACATTCATTTGCATATGAATTTATTTCACATACAATAAAGAATCTTTATATAAACATAGTTTCATTCCCAATTTATTAGCATGTTTACTGTTTCCATCAACAGAATAGATAATAAATTTACAATATTAAATTCCATATTGGGTTATCAAATTTGTTTCATTTCTTTCATATTATACATTCACTACTAATATTTTCATTGGTTTAAACTGTAAAATATCAATTCTATTAATATAAATTTTAAATACATACTCTTCTATTCAGGAGTATGAAATTCATCCTTCTTCCTAAAGTTGACAAGCCAAACATTATAAATATATACTATGGTACACTTCTTTCAGAGTATAAGCATATTGAGACCCTTAATTTTGGGAAGTCAAAACTGTAACAGTACCCTCTTCTCTCAAGCTAAAATTTTATCTATCAAACCCTCTATAGTTTAGTCATCAAAAATTGTAAAAACATAAACGTATGATACTCTTCTTGTTTTAAGATATAACCTAACAGTGGAAACTGTAATGGTAAAAATAAATGGATTGAATATGGCATGAAGTGTATTTTAACCTGCAGAAATTTATGTGTTAATATTGATGAATGTCATGTAAGTTGGATGGCTTATTTGCAACAATATGGATGCCATATTTCTGACCAATTATAATGACTGCATGGCCTGCAGGTAAATGTGCAAATACATGACGTGAATGTTTAAAATTTTATACTAAAATCTTAAAATAAGAGCAACATAATAAATAGATGTAACCAACACAATGTGTTATTCATCACTAACAGATTTTGCATATTTCAAAGTAAAATAGAGGTATGAATAAAATGTTAAGATCAAGGACATCATGGCAGTTGATAACAATACTAATTTTATCATACATAATATACAATATGAATATAATAATTAAAACACCAAAGAAGTAATAAAGATAATAAATTAATCCTTATACACTTTCTTTATTTTCTATAATAAATTTTTCTGCCTTAAAAAAAATTACCTTACGATAAAAATAATCGTTTATAATATTATAAAATAATATTATTTCAAACCATTTTTATTATAGTTTATTACTATACACCAAATGCAATAATCACATATATTTGTTTACTATATATGACAAATTATTTTGAATTTAGATATTACAATCACGAAACAGAACAGAACTATATCTCACCAACTATTAACAATTTAACAATACTTAAATCTATCACTTGTAAAAATAGAAAAATATACATTTCTGTTCTGATTTGAGTTAAACATATTTAATCCATAGTACAAGTTAATGTTTATAATTCTATTCATTTATTAAATATTTTATATATCTCTCAAATAAAAATGAAGAAAGATTTAACTAAAGTAATATGTCCCTTATAACTTTATATGTTCACATATGCATATATCAATCATTAATTAATGCACTTTTTAAAATTAATATTTGTTAAATAAATATGTTATTACTGTTATATTTTTATATAGAATGCTTTGGGAAATTATAAGATAAAAATAAAATAATATTACTTATCTTTTTCAATTATTTATCCTGAATGGTATGATGAACATAATAACTGTATCAATTGTCCAAATTTCTATCCTTGTGTGTCTCTTTGGACCCATAAATAATCCAACCAAAGCTTGTGATGTGATAATTAAATGGACTATTATATTTATAAAGAATCATATTCTACTTGTACTTCCAATGTTTGTACTTTGTACTACAAAACATGTCTACTTTTAAAATCAATTGTCTCTTTACATTTTTTCCAAACTACACACAATTCAGTAATGCCCCAGTTAACATTAGACTGTTTTTTCCCCAAATCTTAAAATCTTCCTTCACTTGAAAATGATCTGCAGTTATAAATACCTAAACAAAATAGCACCATCAAATGATAGCCTGGATTTAAAATCATGAGATTTTTAGCATCCTACATTTTGGCACCACTACTGACTTGGCTGATTTTACAGCTTCCGTGGAATAAATGCTATGATTTAGTTTGACTGTTACGATTGTCAATATCTATTTGAAAAAAGGTTCATTCACAAATACATTCATTCTGTCTTCAAAAAAGCTCAACTAATATTTCAGTCAAGAACTATCAGGAAATTGGAAAAAAAGGATTGTGTTTCTTCATCTTAAGCTCAAAAATAAAATAAGCCAATAAACCCACCACACTAGCTAACGCATGTTGGTAAACAGCCCATCCATGTTTGTGTATTATATGAATAATCATATTGTAATACCAAATGCAATGACAAGAACAAATGGAGTGAACATTAGGAATATATTCAGTTCCTTTAAGACCTCAAAGAGGTATGAAAGAGCCTCCTTTCTGTTGCCTCCTATATAAATAGTAGTTGTTAAATACTGAATGAAGACTGATGCTTTAGTGAAAAAAATTCTAGATGGTACATTTTGTGGCTTCCACTAGTGATGGATATTGGCCATATCTGAAGGCTTTCAATGATCATTATAATGTGTGTATATGTAATATGTAGAAAAAACAGACCAAACATAACTTGAAGCAAATGAAGAGATTATAAATCTGAAGACCATAAGATGAGATTAAACAGGCAATAGAAAATTCAGTTATGAAGAGAAATTTCATTGTATCTTATGTTTCAATAGAAGTTAAAAATAATAAAAATCTAATAGATAAGAAGTGAAATAACTAAATAGATTTAAATTTTTAAAATAGGTATTATTCTTGATTTCTTTTATAATGTAATAAAAAACCCAAATGGCCATTATTATATAGATGTATGCAAAGTTTGCAGATTTTCAAAACATATATTTTAAAAATCAATTAAAACAACCGTAGTAAAACTTTAAAAAAATTAGTAGATGGATAGTGTTGATTAAATATAAATAGCTATAAAAAAAAGATACCTACATTATTAGGAAAATGTACTTTTACTGCTTATCATAAACTTTAATAATTTATGATTAGGCAAGATTTTGTGAATCATCTTTAGGTTGATTTTTTTTTTATTTAAGATTTTTGCAATAAATAAGGTTTATTAGGCAAAATTTTGTGAATATATCTTTAGGTTGATTCTCTGTTTATTCAAAATGTTGGGATAAATAAGTTTGGTTACATCAATGAAAGATTGCAAAATTTTCTCAGAATTAGAGTTATACATAATCCTAGTTATCAGCAGAAATAGCATGAGGATTATAATCTAACTCACACAGTGAAACAGATCTTGCAACAATCCAATAAATATCATGAAATATTACAATTAGAATCATCAAACACATAAATACTCCTACCACAAGTTCTACACATTTACCAGATATTCTATAAAACAAAAATTGTTCTGTACAGTTTTATGCAATAGTAATAAAATAAAGGACTGAATAGTTTAAGGATCAACAGATTATGGGTTGATTGTTATCCATATAAATTACATGGTAATATCAGTTTGGTTAATTTAATGGAATATTGCTTTGAATGTGCCACTTTGATGTTTGAACATCGTATGATATCCTGAGTACTAATTGTAATGATTATTTATATATATAGACTTTGTCATATATTTTTTATTAAAATTTAACATAACTTTGTTTTGGTGCTTCCGTCATTTTTTTAATATTATACTAATTTTTGAAGTAGTAAAATAATATTTTTATTTGATAATTCAAGCTTCAATAAGCCTAGATTTTATCACAGAAAAGTAAAAAATTATTAATATGAAAAAATGTTTTTTTAAAACTACAACTGGAATAAAAATAAATAATTTTCAATGCGTTTATTTTACTCGGCTTATTAATAGTTTTTGAAATTCCCAAATATCTGTTTCTAAGATGAACTAATTTCCTTAACTTAAAAATTTCGACGTGAGAAATGTTTTTTTTAATTTTCTTATACTGCAAATAATTACATCACTTTGGTTGATAAATTTCACAGTTCACCGAAAACAAAACCATCATCAAATGGAGAAAAGAAAATAGTGATAAAAAATAGCTTTTACTTTTAATAAGGTTTAATATTGATGCATGGTACTAAAGTATGTGCAATCCAACTAAATGTATATATTATTAACCCACTATAATAAGTAAATTATTTTTAATTATTTTTGTTTTAATTTTAAAATTTTGTCAAGAAAAATAACCCAGATTTATAGATAACACAGTTTAAAATCAAAATATGCAACTGATATAAATACTAAAAAAAAAAAAAAAACTGACAAGGTCGCTCTAATAAAAAAATAAATAGTTTTCACAACATATACTCAATTTTTTCATATGTAATGTATAAATTTTTTGTATTAACATTTCCGTTTCTACAGCAATGTAGAGTGAAAAAAAAATCAATCGTTAATAATTAATCAAATTAATTTAACATATGTAGATCAGATTTATGGCAAAGCAAATCTGTTATTTAATAGGAAACTTATACTTATATTCTATTATCTCATTTGTACATAATGCTATTTGTATTGGTGATAAATTACTTCTCTTAATTTTTTTTGCTATGATCATAATTTTAGCCTTTTGATGGTCGATGCAATAACTGCTGTTCCCTTTTGTGCTCCAAAAATGGTTGCTTGTGTAGAGTCTTTTTTTTTTAGCTATCTTTTATATAAAATATGTGTGCCATTTTAGTCTTGTTGCTATATCAGCTTGAGATTTACCACTACACCCTGAGTTATTACAGAGAACAGAATTCATGATTTGAAAATATTTTAGAAAAAAGTTTTATCTTTGCTGCTATTAATTAATCTATTTAATATTTGTGACGACCAAAAGCCCATATTAAAAATTTTTTTACACATCTTGATTTTTATGTCAATTTCTAATATATGTTGTATAATAATCATGGTTTTTATTATCATTGTTTTATTGTCCATTTTAAAATTTTAATTGTGTGTGTGCAATATGTGGTTGTTGTAATCATTTTTTTAATCTGCTATGTAATAAATCAAAAAGTATATTAAGATAAACAACCAGACAGTTGTAAAAATGAAATATTGTAAAAATGAATAATTATAATTTAAAGATAAATAGAAAAAAAAAATCAGTATTATGCAAATACATAAATAAAATATAAATAAAAAAAATACCCAGTATATGAGCATTATATTATCAGTGGTTATATTATCCCTCTTATATGCAAAACCATAAAAGGAATATCATTCTTATAACTAATGATAGGTTTTGAAAATCATATTATTGCAATCAACACTGACATTGGGATAATGGTAATTAATAATAAATTTATTTTTTACATTTGGTGTTACTTTAAAAGCAATAGACATAAGTAAAAACATTCAAATGACTTTATTTTATATGGAAAAACTATGTTGTTTAGAATACTACATATAGTCTATTGTAATAATAGTAACTTGTAAAAAGAATATAATATTAATTTTCATAATATTTTAAGTAAGTTTAAAATTTTGCAGTGATCACATTCATAGCCTCAATGGACCACATGTGGTCTTTAGACTACAAGTTGAACACCCCTGACTTATAATTTAGTCCATGTAGAAGAGGTAGGTATATAGTCAGATTTAAAGAATGGGTAAAAATATAATGTGAGAAAATATATCTTTACATAATCACTATGATTAGACAAGTCAAGACATGTATAATAGCTTATTTAATGCCTCACTAGATTATAAAGAAGAGAAATAAATCTAAAAGCATAAAATTCCTAGTGTTTTTGTTTTAAAAAGTGGTGGTAATCTGGACTATTGAAATTAATGAAATCTATTAATATTAGAGGAATCATTCATTCAATCATAATCTCTATAACCTTCCAGAATTCAGAAATTTGTTTGTAAATCCATTACTTATGCAAGTATAAAACTGATAAAAATATGTGGTGTCAGTATAATAATTGTATTATATTTGATTTTTCTTTCAGTTTATGCCTTTAACCATTGTGTGAAGCCACTGATATCATACTGGAAAAACGAATCGATAAATTGAAGATTCAGTAAAATTTAAATTGACATGTATTCAAACATATAAATAGTGGAACATAGATTTATAATTTTACAGCATTATTAAATAAAATAAGGTTTTTAAAAAATTTTATAATCTAAAAATTTAAATATTTGCCAAAATTAAATATTTACATCTATTTCATAATTAAAAAATAAAATATTGTCCCATGTTTAATTTTTACATAATAATCTAAAAATAAATATATTTGTACTTGTATGATAGTAAAATATTCTTTATTAAAAAATTAAACATTTATGAAGGTAGATTTTTATTGAAAAATAAACATTTTTCCATAACAATAAGTAGACAGTTAACCATCAACTATAAAATGCTGCATGCAATGAGTATAAACAGAAACTGAAATTTATTGTTACACCTCTTTCTTGCCTGTATTTTTATCTTGTCACATAATTTCTATATATTTTTAATGTTCTTAAATGTTCCCAAATGACACCAATTATTAAGAATGGCTTTCACAATTGTGTTAATACCTGTAGATATATTTCTGTTTTACTAATTATTGCTCACAATTTTGAGAGATGTGTTATCATAATAAAACTATTTCTGACATTAGTAAAATCATTTCTTCTTCTCAACATCAATTTATTTCTAATAGATCTATAGAAAGTAATTTGCTCATGATTTTGATCAAGTATCACTAATAGTTGATTCAGCAGAGGCATTTGATAAAATAGTCCATATATTTACAAATTGTACAAAATGGGTTTTTCTATTAAACTTAATTCATTGGTTTTAATCCTTTCTTTGTAGTTTATAGGATATGTCAAATTCAACAATAATATTTCATCTAATTTTCAACACACCCATATTTTTAATATTTATATTAATGACCTTAAAGATAACTTGGAATTTTATATTCCATACTATGGTGATGATTGCCAATCTTTGAAAAATCTTAACAAGAATTTATTGCACCCTTCTTCAGAAAAATATTGATAATGTTAATATTGGGTATGATCCAAATAACATATCTATTAATTTTAATCATTGTTCCCTTTCCTTTTCTAAGAAATCTAAGGTTTTACATTTGTTCATTTTATTAATTATCATAACATTATTGATTCTTTCAATTACTGAATATTACTCAATCATTTGTAATTCTAATTAAACTAGGATGTAATTTATTACAATCTGTATTTAATAAATTCTCCCCAAATATCAATGATGCATGTACAAAATGTCAGAACAATATTAGTGTTAATTAAGCATGGGTAAAGTTTTATCAAAATCTTTGATTTAATGTATATTTATTATCACTGTCTCATTTGAAATATTTGATGTTGTTAATACTGCAATGTACCATTATAAATATCATCCTCTATTTCTTTCTTATAATACCATTCTTTATTAGCAAAAAGATGAAACTCATTACCTATATTTCACTGTGAAATAAATATAATTGACAATAAAAAATTTACTTTTATTTTGAGACATCTTGAATATATCTATATACATAACCACTGTCTAATGCTATATCTTAAACAAAATTAAATTATTCACACACACACACATATATATATATATATAGTAACGGTAAATAATATGAGAATCTGACTCCTCAAATATTTCAGGTATTTGGGTGGAAACACTGTACCATATGGGGAAGTGAGATTTGCTTTTCTTAATTTTCTTGATGAATTATTACATTTTTATTTACAACTGTCAAACTCACTCCACTCACAACTTTGACACTATCCACCTCAGATAAAGACAATAATGATTATTACTAATCATTTACTAAACTAGAGATTATCTCTAGCACAGACATAAATTTTAAACCTCAGTTAAAGATTAATATATCTGATTTTTTAATTTTATGCTTACACACACATTGAGTTATTTACCTCTTTTTTCCCCATGTGTAATATCTTTATAGATATATTAAACAACCTCCATACTTGCCCATTCTTTTTAAATTCTTATAAATAAAAAATACAATAAAAGACAAATGACTCCCCAAAATGCATTTCATGTTGAACCAGCACTCATCAATTGGCCCAGGTCACCATCAAGCCAAAAAGTCTAACTATAGCTAATATATCAATAATAATAAATGTCACACTTCTGGCTAGCTGAACTTATAAAAGATAAATTGTATTTATATCTAAAACTCTTCTATTACATATGTGTGTATTTCAAATAAATATACATCGACATCAAAGAGGCATTTTATTGATCTCGAGATATATTTAGAATAAATAAACAAATAGTCCTGAAGTTTCATTTAATGTAAACATCATCCTATTCCTTTTTATATTACAATGTTACATTATCTAATAGTAATTTCATATAGCTAGGCAAAAGAAAAATATTAGTGTATGTGTATTTAATGTCTCAGGGTAAATATCAAAATGTCATAGCTAATCTAATACGTGCGACCATAAATCAATAATAAATGTCTATCTTATAAAGAAGTACAAGAAAATCAAATTTTAATAAAAAATTACATAGTTTTATGGACATTTAAGTTATTTCATATTATCATTAATAACAAACATATTTATGAAGTTATTACAGCTTTTCAAAGTATTAAAAAAAAAATTCAAAATGAAATGGTGGTATTTATATTCAGCATTATTTTTTTATAAGCTGAAAGAAAAAAAATATTTTAACTAGGTTTATCTAAAATAATATTTATAATTATTTGCTAATAAAATAAATAAGTTCTTTTTAATAGTATATTGAATTTATCTACTGATACAAAATATAATATAAAAACTTCTAAACAAACTAACTTAGGATCACAAGTGATGATGTATTTAATAAGTGGTAAAAGCAAAATAAACATAATGCTGCATGTATTCTCATTTAAAATATACTATGAGGAATTTTATAATCTCTCACATAAAAAATGAAATAGCTACACAATGAGAGGGATTCATATCTTTCAGATAAAACAAGTTTGTTGTAAAAGAAATTCACCATATTTTATACAAATAAAATATATATATATGTTACTACATATGATAATGTCAAGTATACAATAACTACTATTCATGGAACAAACTAAATTTACCAATGCCTTACTTGTAGTACTTGTACCCTTAATGATTCACTAAATGTCAACACGATTCCTTTTATCCTGGACAATATATTTATAAGATTTAAAATTTATAATGATAATAAACATTATATAATCCTTAATAAGTATAATGCTTCACACCAAAAATATTATATGGGATGTTTGCAAACATGTATTACATATAAAACAAAACAAAAAATATTTTTAAATATTACCTTTCATATTTTAAATGAATATTTCTTTGGGAAATCTAAGAGAAGAAAATGAATAGCAACAATTCATAATAAAATTATTATTAATGGAAATAATGTCTTTATTTCTTCTTTTTTTTTAAATCTAAAGTCCTGAATTCAAAGTTCATTTTCAATTTGATATTCGACAGGTTTCCCATGTGATACTTGTTGATGAACTAGGAAAGCAAAGAGTACCAAAAAAAATTTGTTTTGGTTAAATTTTAAAAGTTCTAGACAAAAAGTGGTCAAGAGGTCAGAAACAGCTGGTTTACAAGCGGTTGTCCCAGGTTAGTGGGTTCACTTCTCAGCTGATGCTATGACACATGAGAAAAAAAAAGTTTATTGTTTTCGAAACTTGTTTAGACAATTATAGATGAATGTAAAAATTTAAGAATTCTTGGAAATGTTGATAAACTATTAATTGGTTAAGGGAATAACATTCTCCCTCCTGATATCTTTAAAATGTAACTTCTGCAATGCTTAGGTTTAGAAAAGATAATTTTTTTTTGTTAGTCAGGCTTTTATTTTATTTTAACATTATGCCACAGACACTCAGCAGTAATGTAGGCAATGGAATGGAGGCTTCTCAAACCCTGCTGGACTATCTTTATCTAGCTGACTATTATAATTAATGACTTTATTATTATTGCCATTTTTTAAAACTATATTAAAAGAAAATGATCTAGTTTAAAATTTTTTTATCAAGTAATATACATATATAATGAAACAAAATATTGAAATTAAGTCTACAATTTTTAATATACTTATAAATAAACAAAATCTATAGACATTAACCATCTTATGGCATGATTTTCTTCTTGGGTAAAAATAAAATGTAAATTTCTACAAAGTTGGCATTAATGCCATATACTGGTAATAGCTTTTGTTTATTTATTTAGTAACATATTCAAAATTTGCAAAATTAATTCCAATATTTTGTTTTATTACTTTTTGTTTGTTTAATAATAGACACACACTTAAAAATATTTAATTCAATATAATATATTGAATTAAATATTTCTATGGATTGTTATTATAATAAAAAATAGAAATAAGCAGATAACAGCCATGTAAACATAGATATCTTTTAGCTTTTTGATGTTGCCAGGAAACTACTAATTGATAATTCCTCAGGCTAACCAAGTATTCTTATTAACATATAATAGTTCTTGTTGGAGTTTTTCTTGTTGTTGAAGTAAACAGAAATCCTCTTTTCTTCAAATTCAAATTCTCAAATGGATTTTAACCCAGAAAATTATTTTTATAGGTATGTGAATGTGAAAGAATAATATCATTCTCGACATTCAGTAAATAACATTTTAAAAAATTTCTAGAGAGTTGTATATGTTAAATTAAATCTTTTCATGAATTGTTAATATAATAAAGAATAGAAATGAGAAGATGATAATATTTGTAAAATATTATTCTTTCACATTCTCATGCCTATAAAAGTAGATTTTTGGATTTAAATCCATTGAAGAAATTTGGTTTTAAGTAAAATAATATCTTTTTTATTTCATTAAAAAATTACTAATAAAAGAGCTATTATAGGTTATGAGAAAACTTGTTTAACCTTAGGGATTGTCACTTAGTAGTGAGTAATAGTTTCTTGGTAGCATTAAAAAGTTAAATATTTTCTCTGTTAACATGGATATTATCTCATTTCTATTCTTTATTATAATAATTTATGAAAATATTGAATTCAATCTGTACAACTCTATGAAGACATTCAAAATATTATTTGCAGAATGTTAGGAAAGATATAATTTTTTTCACATTCTCGTGTGTATTAAAATAGGTTTCTGGGTTTAAATTTATTTAGGTTAATGAACAAACCTGTTCAGCCTCAGAGATTGTCAGTTAGTAATTATTAATAGTTTTTTGCCAACATCAAAAAGCTAAAAGTTATTTCTGTTTATATGGATATAATGTCCTCATTTCCATTCTTTATTATATATGTGTGTGTAAGTAGAGAAATTTGAATTTAGGATCTTTCAATTTATTGTCCTCCACTCCATTTCAAACAGTTAATCCATATGACCACATGCATGTGAAAAAGATAGATGATCCCCAACATACATATTTTGTGCACAGCCAGCATTCATCACTTGAGGCAGATCATAATCTCTCATACATATATACAGCCAATACTCAGTTTATATTAAGATAGCATACTTAAACATTAATGGACATGCTTCAATATTCTCACCCCTCCAACTATTCAATTATTCATGTTCTTAAAAACCCATGATGGAATGGTCAATGAACTTAGTGGATTTGATATTATAATCATATGCATGTAGACATTGTCAATCTAACCCTCATATTATGAGGCCATTATTAATCTATATATTAATGGAAGAGGCATGGGCTGAACTTACAAATGTGACCTATTTCAAGGCAATATGTAATTAACGTATTTTTTAGTATATAGAATGTTTTCTATGTAAGTAAATAGAGAGATTTGAATTTAGGATATTTTAGTCTATCACCCTTTATTCCATTTGAGACAACGGACACACATGATCATTAATGTAAAAGAGGTAGATGATTTCCAATGTATCTATTTCATCAAAACCAGTACTCATCAGTTGGATCAAGTCATAATATCATTCACATATATGAAGTAAAATGGATGGTTGAATAGTTGGAGAGGGATATTGAAACCAGTTCATTAAAGTTTAAGAATTGCTATCAATATACTGAGTACTGGATGTATATGTATGTGAAAAATTATGATCTGGGCCAGTTGATGAGTATTGATTGTGCACAAAATATATAAATATTGGAGATAATCCATTATTTATATTATGTCATGTGTGTTGTTTGTTTGAGATGGAGTGGAGAACAATAAACAAAAATCCTAAGTACAGATCTCTCCATTTACTTATATAGAAATCATTCAATACACTGGATGAATAGGTTAATTATATATTTTTTAACAATATGGAAAATAGGGGTTATTAAGAGAATCTGAGGTTACAATATTCCACAATTGGGTAGCCATTTGTAACAGTACACCACATTAGGGCTGAACAATGAGAAGATGGGAAACCATCATCTTCACCAAATAAACAAAATATAAAATTTAATATAAAAATCATGATGGTGATTTCCCATCTTCTCATAGTTCAGCCCATTGTGATGCACTGTTACAAATAGCCACCCAATTGTTGAGCATTGTAACCTCAGATTCTCTTATTATTCCCTATTTTATGTACTGTTACAATTGATGCCAATTTGAGATGCCATTTGTAATGGCACAGAGTAGCTAGAGTGAACATGGTGTGATGGAAAATCATCATCATCAATCCCTAATCAATAAACTAATCTCAATTTACAAATGATATAATGAATAACTATGAGGAATGGACATAATGAGCAACAGAGATCAAAGATCAGCACTGACTATAAATAATTACAAGTAAGTATAAGTCACCAGAGTTACACAAAATCAGCAATCATTCATCATCATGAATAATCCACAATAAAATCAGTCAGTCTTGTGACTTGATTTGAAATGGGTTTACTATAGACCAGGCTAATTATTTAGCTCTTTCCAGCTTGGAACAGATTCTTTAAGCATTTATTTGGATGCACAAACAAGTGATAATCCATCAGAATATATAAAAATTTAAAAAATTATGCTGGAAAATAAAACATGCTGATCATCATCAATGCTCTGGCCAATTAATACTATTAATGTACTGTACAACTATAAACTTAATTTCTAAATAAATAATTAAAAGGAAATATAGTGCCTGAACATTAATGGTTATTATCCCCTTTGTACCATCCACCATGATCATCTGAATGTCCATAACACTAAACAAACCTTTATTATATAACACATGCATGAATTTAGCTCAGACAGCAAAAGCTCTAAATCAAGAGATATAATCCTAATATATAATGTTTTAAATCTATTCTAGGATTCATTAAATTCGCTGGATTAATTTTAACAATGAAATATCAATTTATTAATAACAAATAAAATTAAGGTCTAATGAATATTGTTATACATATAAATTAAGCCTTCTGATTTTGATTAATTCAAAAAGAAATCACATTGTGGCTTAAAAATATGTCAATACATAAAAACACCTAAATATAAACACAGATGTGTCATATAATAATTTGGAACATATTTACATTGTCATACTCCTATAAATGAAATTTATTTTTATAATACATAATTAATGACTGATTTAACATATATGGGTGTGTGCATGGAAATATGTGTACACACTAGCATTTATAAAAAGTAAACCTAATCATATATTTTTAATACACAATTAATTCAATGTCAAAATATACATATAATTCAAACATATATAAATAAGCACTCAGATGTACTAAATAATTATTTAAATTAACATGTTTGAGTTGTCATAGACATTAAAAATTCATTTCATTTTTAATAATGCATAAATACACATATGATATATATATATATTCATTCATTATCTAATGATAAACAGTTTTTCTTTTTTAAAGAAATTATATTAATTCATTGAGAGACCTTCATAATTTTGTTTCTTTTTAACAAGTTATTCTTGATTAATTATAAACATCTTTAAACATACTCCAGCAAGTTTTTTTGTTCCCTAATCTAGAAAGATTTTTGGAGTTTTTCTTTGTTAATAAAATATACGGAAATGCATCTTTTTATTGAATAATGTTATTTACTTTAAAAAAGTTGTAATTTAAAAATTACAACTGTCATATTTACTAAAGAAATCATTTAAAATAACTCACCAGCTGCACTTTATATATATATAAGGCACAGTATCATTAATTGTACCTCTCTGCCTGTAGATAAAACAGTATATGTATAAACTAGTTCTTCAGAAAGCTGATGGTCTCTCTGGGTAAACTGGTACTTTTTAAATAGTAGAGTGGCTTATTGTTATCTTTGGAAAAGGTATAATCCAGTAACTGTTGACATTCATTCATCTCCTTTTAGGCTAGAAACTGTAAAATGTCAAGCATACTATTTTACACTTAATATGGGAGATGGAGTAACATAAAGCAGGCCCTTCCATGTGAATCCAAACTCTACCATTACAAAATAGCAATGGCTGACTTTAATGGTCTCTTGTCTTCATTTATAACTTTATAATCCTCATGCTGTCATCATCTGTAAAAACTTTTAAAACTTCTCAAAAACTTTCCTTTAATATTTTTACCAACCTTTTTATAGTAAAGGTAGAAAAAAGAGTAATTAATAACAAGTTTCCCTATGTTGATTGAAAAACATTAATAACTCTTTTCAGTTCACTTTACTTTCAAAAATAACTTTGTAGATTTAAACATGTTATAAAAGCTTTAATTAAAAAAATTAAACTAATCAAAATAGATAGTGGAATTTTATAATTATAAATATATTTATTGTAACATAAAACATGGTTATTTTAATTTCAAAATCAGAAATAATAAAATTTTAATTAAACCTTTTTAAATGTTTAATTTATAATAAAAAAAATTAAATTCAAAATTATTTAATCTTTAACTGTTATTTCAGTAATATAAAAAATGTCTACAAAGTATTTTGTTTGTGTTTATTTTGACTTTTTCTTTCAACTTTATATATATATATGCATAAACACAACTATGTGTTCATATGTTATGAGACAAATAACCATCAAAATATACATCTATGTAGATATAAATTGATATATAATATAATCAATCAATTCTATAATAATAAAATATTCAAAATAAAATGACATAATAGAATATTGACAATATTAAATTTATAAAAAATCTTATGACATAATTACATTAAAAAGTACTAATAGACATTTTGTGTGAAAACCTAACACAGACAGCAACTTTTCATACAACATGATTTAAATTCATGATTCAAATATAAATTTCAATTTCTTTAATTGTAAATAAAAGTTCTCATCAAATTTATGGCCTTAGGTGTAAAATAATCAGTGAAAATTATTTAATTGACTTATTTTAAATTTATGTAAAAAAATAAATTAAAAAAATCAGATTGATTATTTTTGATCTGAGGCTATAATATTAATAAAAACTTCTTTTAATATTATAGGTAATTGTAATTTATCTTTGAATCATGAGTAGTATTAGGTTCTATAAAGAGATATTGTTTGTTTAGATTTTTATTGAGAAAGTACTTATTCCTGTAGTCACAATTTAAGATGTATATATACTAATGGATATAATTCAGTTTCTACTTTGTCAACAGAGAATTAATGAAAAATATTGGGATTAAAATATATGGCATCTTTAGCTTATCAGTTGATCAAAAGTGTTTTAAGAAATGGGTTCATAATAAGAGATGATTATATTTGTGTTGATGGATGATACAATAAGGTTGAAATGAGTAAGGCATTGATAATAAATTCATATTTTTTTTTAGTTTTAATACATTATTAATAATTTCATTTTTTGTATAAATCAAGTAACAATCTATTTAAATAAACTAATATTTTCAACAAAAACAACAGTAAAAACCTCATTAAAAATCTACATTTAACACCAGTGGGTCTTTAAATTTCTTTTCTATCAGATTATATTAATACTATACTGAATATTATTTAAACATTTTAAAGGTTTTAGATTACTAACTAGTCTAATAGCAGAAAAGTACAATTTAACAAACATTTACATTCAGTTTTCTACATGTGAAAATTCAACAAATATAAATCTGTATTTACTTAAAAAATATTTGACATATATATATAAAATAAAGATATTTTATTATTTTTTTCCCTATGATGTATTACCCCAAAGACATACTACTCTAATCTTCTGATCTTTAACATATAGTGATTTTTGGACAATGTTAATCACTAAAATTTGTTTACAGATCACATGAAGTCATTACATTAAAGATTGAAAGATTAGAATAATACATCTTCAGGACAATATGTCATAGCAAGAAAAATGGTAAAGAAGCCAGCCATCTGGTAGACATCAGACACCATGTTTGCCATTTCTGAAAAAAAAAAAGAAAAAATTACTATAATAATTAATTAGTATAAGACATCTAATAACAAGAATAATATTAAAAAAGACATCTAATAGCATGAATAATACTGAAGATGCTGGTAGTCATAGCAAGAATAATACTAAAGATTCTGGTAGAAATAGCAAGAATAATACTAAATAAGACATCTAATAGCAAGAATAATACTAAAGAAGACATCTAATAGCAAGAATAATATTAAAGAAGACATCTAATAGCAAGAATAATACTAAATAAAACATCTAATAGCAAGAATAATACTAAAAAAGACATACAGTAATAATACTAAAGAAGAATTTAATAGCAAGAATAATACTAAATAAGACATCTGTTAGGCATAGCAAGAATAATACTAAAGAAGCCATCTTTTAGGAAAAAAATATTGGATGGTGCCATGTTTATCATTCTTCGAAAAAAAATTACATGTGCCAAAAAAATAGATAAATTAATAGTAATTTACTAAAATTATTGTAAATTCAAATTGACTACAAAATAATTGCATAAAAATTTATAGAAAATATTTGTAAATTTTAAAATTAAACAGACAATAAAAAAACACTCTTTCTGATATAATGTGAATCTGTCATACAGTGGAAATAGTGGATGTAAAAAAGCCATCTCATAGGGAAAAAAAATATTGGATGGAGCCATATTTGCTGTTCCTAAAAAAAAAATTACATACTCCAAAAAAATACATAAATTAATAGTAATTTACTAAAATTATTGTAAATTCAAATTGACTACAAAATAATTGCAGAAATATTTAGAATTTTTTTTTGTAATTTTAAAATTAAACAGAAAATAAAAAACACTCTTCCCGATATAGTGTGAATCTGTTATACAGTGGAAATGGCAGATGTAAAAAACATCTTAATTAAAAGTTATATAAAATTATGAAATTAAAAGTGTAGTTTTTTTTTAATGAAAATAAGGTTAATTTATAATAAAAAAATGGAAAAGAAGACAATGAACCAAAAGAAGCAAAATAAAAAATAACCTAAAAGGTAGTACACAAAATTATGAAATGTTTTTTTAATGAAAATTAGAATAATTTACAAGAAACAATGGTGAAATAAAAAACATCTTAAAAGCTACTATATAAAATTATAAAATGTTTTTTGTAGTGAAAATAAGGATAATTTATAAGTTAAAATGTAAAGGAAGCTAGCATTAAATATATATGAAAATGCATACAATTATGTTTAAAATAATACCCCAATTATCACTACAAAATAAAAAATAACCTATAATGGCAACATATAAAAATGTCTTAAAAGCTATATTTAATTATTAAAAAAACAAAATGAAAATTACTTACAAGTAATGGCAGTGGAAAATTACTATAATATCCAATTAACAGTTAAAAATTTACTCTATATAGTAATATAATGTCCATATTAAATATGAAATATATGAAAATATTTTCACTGTGCTCATGCTGATATCAAAACCACAAAAGACAGAGAAATGACAAAATTTCCCATAGATCTCTCAATTTTTTTAAATCTCACAGGTCATCATGATCAAAAATTCACTATTTCCATGGATTATTCATGCCAGTATCTTTGTTGCCATGACATTATTTATCTAATCTTCGACGAAATCTTACTGGCAGAAAAGATGTTAAACATAATACATCATAGCTTACAAAATATTAAACTACTAAAATAAATTTTGTCATAGATTTAAATAAAAACATTAAATGCTTTCTAATCTTCTGTATATATATATATGATATAATGAGCATTGTAATTTTAAAAAAAATGTTACTTATATAGCATTTGCATTATTTAATTTAACAATATTTATATAAAAAATGCACAAAACATTGTAAATATGTTATTTATTTGGAAATGAGTAATAATTCAACTTGGCAAAATGAAAAAAATGATTTTATGAACTACAAATTTAACTTAATCAAACCAGCAGTAAAAAAAGTTATTTTTACTTTTCAAAAATAAATTAACTCTGTATATTTCAAATGGATTACTTTTTTGGTGCTGCAATTTGGTTCAAAGTGATTCAACTGCAACAATGCATTGCATTTATTTGATGGTAAAACATAAGTGAAATAAGTTTTGAGAAATTTTAATTCTAACTTTAAATAATTACATATTCAGAGACTATACTCTTTTTCTGTTTGGAAGAAAAAAACAACTTTATATTTATAAAATGTTTGCTTTTGTTAATATTGTACAATTAGAAAAATAAATTGCATATAATTTGTTTATTTTATTCATTTTATTTTATTTTCTAAAATTAATTAAATACTTGTTACATAGTAAGTATGTGATATTTATATTCAGCTTTACTGATATTAATCAGGTAATGCCTACTGTCAAAAATGTTGCTATTATTTTTTTTAATTAAAAGTTAATTTTAATATTTTAAAGATTATTGTCATTTTTTGAACTTATACTTTATCAAAATTTGTCACAAACATACAAATTTGATGGAGAATATTTTTTTTAACTAAAATACATTTTTTTCAGTTTTGAATCTAAAAATGAGCCTTTTGTTTTGATTATCTGTGAAATTGAATATTATTTTTAAGATTGATTTTGTTTTTGAAATTATCTTTCAATGAAATTTGTTAAAAATGGAAAAATACAATAATGAAGAAATTTGTTTCAGTCAACATTCAACTGAAAAAAAAAAGTTATCAAATTAAAAACACAAGTGTCTGTAATAATGGGTATCAATTATAAAATTGTTAATTATAAAATATCTATATTTTAAGTACTATGAAAAATATTTGAAATACCATATGGCATCACAGAAATTGTAATTATATACTTTTCAATATATTCATATATTATATGAAATATACTTCTTAGAAAGTTAAAAATTACTTACATATGTAAAAATAGAATAATTATTAAAATCAAACATAAATATATTAAAAAAATAGTGCACATCTTGTTGACAGCATGGAAATAGATTGGAGAGAAAATATATCTTTAATAGAATTCAATATTTTTCCAGCATATAGAAATAAAATATATATGTGTTTTCCTTTTATTAATTTTAATGGTCTTCATTTCTAATGATATTTTTAAAATATATGTAAAAGAAATATGTATATTTCTGCTTTATAAATGGCATGTTGCTAATTAGCTATTTAGTGAAACATGAAGTTTTAAAAACATAATGGCTGATGTTTTCTTTCTCTTTTATTTTTTAATAAAAAAGAATAAAAGCTAAATTTCCGAGCTTAAAACAATTGACTTTATAAATTGATTGTTACAATCATTTTTATGTTATCTAAATCTTTATTCATTTCCTGATTTTCGAAACTTTAATTGCTTCAAGCATTTTATCAATTCCTTTAGAAATGGCAGTCGCAAATAAGCCTGTTGGGTGGGAGTAGGGGATTAATAAAAGAGTAAGATAATTAATTAAATATGGTTTTACTATGATAACATTTTGTTTTGTTTTATTTTATGCTTTTGATATTTTAAAATTCAAATGGTTTCTAAATAAAAAAGTGGACTTTTATTAATGCATAGATATTTATTTCAATAATTATTATTTCAAATGCTTCAACATAAATGGTTTTTGGTCAGAATTAATTTTAGTTTTTAGTAAAAGAATTTAGATATTTCAAATAATATTCAAAATCTGTCTTCAATTGCTTAAAGTATAAATTTTATATTTTTTATATCATTTTATTTGTGTAAAAAATGTTCATTTTAAATATTTTTTTATAAAAAAGAAATGATTTTCTTCTACTTTTAAATAATGTTTAATTTCATTGCTTTTTCCGAAAATGATGGAATATCACTATAATATTTGTTTATTTTTCAATCAAGGTTAATCTTTATCACAATTGATTGTGGCATCAAGTTATAAAACTTTTCTTCTTAATGTCATATCATTGTTATATGACAGAATATTAGCACCTTTTTATGCAAGTGTGAATATAAATAGTACATATCCATAATGTATGTGTGTATATTCACATATACGCATGCACTCATCATATATTTGTTTATATGTAATATTTACTAATATAAATTTATTTATATAAAAGAAATTATTTATTTGGTAACCATTTAAATTTAAGAATGATTTTTTTGTTAAAATTAAAATAAATTAGAGGAAATATGTTTAGAATTTCAATAATAATTTTGCTATAAGCATTGGTAAACTTTTACAAGTATGGTCAACACACACATATACACTCAGAAAACTACAAATAATAAATAATTAAAGATGAGTTTTATATTCATTTTGTAAATCAAAAAGTTTACTACAACTACATCTACATATGCCACAAAACAATTCTTTTAGTCTATTTATTTGATAACTTATATAGGTTGTGAGTCACAATTAAACAAACGAACAAGACAAATAAAATAAATGTGTGTATTTTAAACAAAAATAAACATTAGTCTTTAAGAAAACAGTCTTTAACATAAACATTTTTTATAATATATATATTACTTCTGTGTACACATCTGATTTTCCAAGCTTTTTGCACACATGCTTATTCCATCTGCTGCTACTTTTGCAGGGTGTGAATTCTATATATATATAGTTAATTTGCATAAATAATTTAAGTTCAGTTTATGCTAATTTCTTGTAAATTTTGCTAGAATGAATAGTAGAATAATTATGTAAGTGTTGTGAAGTAATTATGTTGCATAATAAAACTTTATTTACATTAACAATACCATATGTACATATGTTTTGCACATTTATTATTTAACTCAAGACCCAAATATCTTTTCACCTTTTTGAGTAATTGTAATATATTGAGAATATTACATTTATTATTTATAACCCTATACACATTTTAATTCCTGCTCTCACTTCTAAAAAAATAACTTTTATTTCACAAGAAATAATCTTGCAGACATTTAGGGTTTTTTTTGCATTCTCAAACATGTCTAGACAGAGGTAATTCATTTCTCTCCTTCTTGGTAACTTTTTCTTCTTATTTGAAAATGACAAATTCACTTCTAGCAAAATCTCCAATTCTTTTAAGGAATCATTTTTTGCAAATAAATGCTTTTCATTATTTAAACA
Source organism: Epiperipatus broadwayi (assembly GCA_028023455.1). Taxonomy (NCBI): domain Eukaryota; kingdom Metazoa; phylum Onychophora; class Udeonychophora; order Euonychophora; family Peripatidae; genus Epiperipatus; species Epiperipatus broadwayi. The sequence continues at coordinate 144,467 of JAQFVV010000854.1, forward strand.
TAAGTCTGACAGCTCTTGTGCTGTATTATTATTTCATTTTTATTTTACTGTCTTAGTATCACTTATATCATTCAATTAGGACTAACACTTGCTTCTTCTCATAATTCTAGATAGTAAACTTTCAAATGATTTCTGTGTTTTCTATCTTATCTTTTATTTGAAGTTTGCACTTCTTTTAATTGACTTGAAATAATGCTAGTTATTAGCATTCCTCAATCAATTCTATTAGCCTCAATGTCCAATTATTAGGCATTAGTACAGACAGATGGATTTGGCCTATTTAGTGCTATAACTTTTCAGCTGGTATTTTTTTAGTCAAGTACACAGAGTAAAATGTTAATACAATAGAGAATCAGTTAAAAATTCATTAATATCACTATAGAATTTTTTTTAGGTCATTATACTCCAAATGATATGGGGTTATTAGTACATGGTTCAACCATTCAATGTGTATTGGCAGTTGAATTTGAAGATTTTGCTGAGAATAGAATATAAAATAATAAGCAAAAGTATGTTAATAAATCATTTTATATAGTGCAATGTTTTATAAACTGTAATAGTTAAACAGCATTAAGCTGTTGCACATGAACTTTGCAGATTTTAACTATAAATGACTGAATACTAACACTTTAAACACATGATAAAATCTTTGGGAAAAGATAGAATGGCCATCTATCTTTTTGAACCCAAACGCTTTTGTATGGGCAAATCTTAAGTGTGTTAGGTGAATTTTGTATATATATTACATAAATCTTTTATTTGACTAAACTTAAAAAAATTATTTTCCTTGATGCCATACGGATTGTGTTTTTTTTCCTTCAATTTAAAAAAAAGAGCAAATTTAAATAATGAAAGTGACTACTGATTTTAAATATTAATAAAAGTTCTTTATGTGACATTGGTAATAAAATATGGCCTCAGTAGTTACAAGAAAAAGAACTTTTGAGAACAAAAATCTAATGAAAGATAAAAGTTTGAAGAAAAAATTCAGGAGAGGTTCAAAATACACATGCATGATGAGTTTTCTGGAAATATAAAAGGGATGGATATAAATACAGGGGTCTTTTTCCTTGTATAGACTGCAAGATGCAGAATTATCCCATCACTTGCTGATATTTGGATGGGTGGCTAGAGCACTTGTACATCACCGGTCTTTCCTTTCCCTTAGACATCTTTATAATGATTTAGAAGAATGAAATCATTACCTGCCTGAAATAGAAGCATTGTGACAAAGCTAGAACTAATGTATAGATCACAGGGTAAAAGCCTGAGGATTATATTTATTGTCAAATGACTATTCTACTGATCAATATACCAGTAAGAAATTAAACCCTGATAATATTTATTGAAGTAACTTTTTAAGATATACCATATATCATGTAAATCATGAGAAAAAATTAATGGATCATAATGAACTATAAATTTGATTAATCGATCCCAGAAATATTTATAATTATTATATTACTTTTTTTATTTATTTATTAAATGAAAATAAATTTGCTCTTAAAAAAAGAGAACTACAATGTGTAATTTGTTTAAGACTCATAAAGGTATTCTCTCATCAATCTTTTTTGTAAAATTCAACTGTTAATGCCAAGACACTTTATTGTATTTCAGGTTTATTATTCAGGATATCATATATATATATATATATATATATATATATATATATATATATATATATATATATATATATATATATATATATATATATTCTAACCTATATCTGACCTTGAAATTCATGCATCTTCACTTCCAGATAATGTATGGTATAAAATAAAAATAGGTTCTATCTCAGTTAATAATTAATAACTAAAATATTCAGTATTAAAATTAAAATATTCCACTAGCTCAAATTTAAAATTCGAATAAGGTTCAATTTATAAAAATAAATTAAATAAATATTTAATATTTTCATGAGACTTGAAGTGAAAATACAGGTGACAAGATAGATTACATTGAGCCAATATCCTACAGGATACTACCTCAATGGCATAAGAACACTATCCCCCCTTATTACTATTTCAAATAACAAACTCATAGTATTCTTACGACTTTAATAACTTCCACTCACTAAGACTAAACTAATAATTAAATTTTAATCTTCTATTTAATAATAATCTAGCTCAATAAAATGATCTCAGGTTCATAAAATTTATTCTAAGTTAATTTAAAAATACGGTAGTAAAATATGAGAAGGGATTTTATGTCATAATCTACTACACTTAAACTAATAATAATAAATAACAATAATAATATTCTTCATGTAATGATATAATAAATACGTGGTAGCATTTTAATAATCTGACAAACAAAATATGTGTGGCAACTGATAGCATATAATTTAATATAATATTGTGATAACTGATTTATGACCAATAAATAATGTAAGATTATGATTATTTAATTATAATGAATACCAATAAAATATTTAAAATTCTTAAAATAATTCTTTATTTATCTTTTGTGCAAAATTATATTTGTTTCAGTTATTATGCATATATCGTGTTTTCATGCAGCGATGTGGAGAAATAAATAACTCTGACACAAAATTTTTTTAAATAACAAAATTTAACAAAGTTTATTACTAACAATAAATAACTAAACAATTTATTTACATTATTTACAGTGGATATCCTTAACCCTTTTTATTTTACAGTTTGATCTACCTGGTTATAAAAAAAATAATTTATATTTCAATTATATTTTATTTAGATTTAGGACAAAATTTAAAAAAATGTTATTATTTGGTTTCTCATCATGTTTAACTTATTACAAATAAATTTATCTACTTTATTAGCAACAGCATTTTATCTCTAATATTATTAAACTATCCTATTTTAAAAAAAATCATATTTAGAAAAACATTCTATAGAAAACAAAATTTTATAATGAGTATGGATTTCTCAAAATATTAAAAAAAAAAATTCATCTTGCAAAGTCAAAGATGTTACACAAACTATTATCCAAAATTCAGTACTAGATTTTAGTATTTATCACACAATGTTTACTAATCATAATATATTCTTCTTTAAGCCTTACTTTAGTATGATATAAGTTTAATCATTAATAGATTTCTGTTAATTAATAAACAAAAATATACTATGCATATTGTTTACATAATCTACTTTGTACTATTGTATTTTAAAAAAAATATGCAATACTTATTTTTCTCTTAAAAAAAAATATAATAAAGCATTTAAAATTATTATCACTTTTAAAAAAAAATCTTTGTTTAGATACCTTATTTTAAAAATTTTATATTTCATTTCCGAAATAAAATTCAAAATATATTTTATGATTCTTTTCTTTCCCTAGGATACTTTGGATCTTCAATTTTAAGTTATAACATTCTGCTCCTTATAAGCAACTAAACTAATCTTATACAAAAAATGATAGCACAACCTTAGTTCTAAATTATTTATCATTTCTTTTAAAATATCTTACTAAACGATGCAGTTACATGAAATAAAGATAGCGAAAACAGATGCATAGGATTAAGGAAGAAAGCTAGAGTATTATTCTTAACATATCTCAAAATCATGGCACAGTGCGAAGAGGTAGGACATTTATCTGCCTAATATCCTCTAGTACAGGGACGATGTTAAAGCTATTTCTTCAGCTTTATTAGAACATCAAATATTTAAAGTAATATAAACACTGTCCAAATAAAATATGTATCAGTCATAGGGCTATGTTAACTATGCTGATAACCACATAAAACTAAATATTATTCCATTCCTTATAACATCCTATTTTTTAAAAAATACATCATCTTGGTTTCCTGTTCACTAAGTACTTCCAAGCCACTATCTCAACATTATTTCTCAAGATTTTTCTACATCTTACATCGATAAAATAACTATCTGCATTTACAAAACAATAAATAAAATTCATTAATAGTTAAACAATCTTACTATCCCATAAGAAAAGTCTGCTTACTTCATTGCTCTGTATGTTTAATCATATACGATTTACTTAGACAATATTTGAATATCCCATATCATAAAAAACTTTAAAAGAATCACATAATTATTTGTTATGTTGGATTATATCACTAATAAAAATCAAAAAAAAAATTGTCGTATGCATATTTTCAAATCAATCCTATCTCATAATGTTTTTTTAAAATGTTGTATAAAAATGCGTTACATATAATTAAAAAAAAAAAAACTTTTACACTTCATTCTTCCAATTTATGGATGATCTAAAGAAAACAAAAATATACATTATAAAATTATTAATAGTTATTATTATTACCAATAACCTTTATCTAGTCATCGTGTTCAGTAGGCTTCCTTTGTCCACTTGAGCATTGCAGATATAAAAAATTCACACCCATACACTTTATATTAAAATATTTTTTAGCTAAATTATTAGATTGTTATATTATAAGATTTTAATATTAACAAATTAATGTTTTTATGTTTTTCCTAATCTTATATAAAATTTTAGATTTAAATTAGGTCAACAAAATAAAAAAAAATCAAAACTATAGTTACATATTTTCTTGACGATAGTTCTGATAAGTCCAAAATGCTTATTATTTTCTCTAGAGTTTTTTTTTTTTAAATGTTCTCCAAGCGCGTTAAAGTTTAAACAAAAAATAATTATTAACCCATTTAGTAACATTTAGAAAATAATCCTTGTTTTCATTTTTAGGACGATAATATTAATTAATCCCTTGAAGCTTCTTAATCTTCTCTACCAATATTCTCTGCGTATCCGATGCATCAATCCATTTAATTTAACTTTTAAAAAATATTCGATAAACTTTTAAGTACTATTTGTATTTCCATGGATCCATTTTTTTATTCATCTATGTGTTCACTTTTTATCTCTGTTTCTTTCCTGATACATTAAAACTTTCACTTGGTATTTTTATACATCTCTTTTAAAATAAAAACTTCAAATACTTTTGAACAAATTTTTTCCAAGTACATTTTAAATAATTCGAAGAACGGATATTTTAATACAAAACGCTTCTGTAACATATTTTCCTGGGCTCTTTCTTTAATTTTGCACTCGAAAATATTTTTTTTAAAAAATGTTACCTTTAGAAAGGATATAACATTTTATTCCTTTGAATATCATACTATATAAAATAATTCATGCAATATATAATTATCTTATTACCATTTAAAAATAAATCTTGAATAAACTTATGCATAATAATGCGTCTCCAATTTTTTTCATTAGACTCCGTATAATGTCCGAGCTGTGGTTTTTATGTACCAAAACAGTTCTTCGGTTATGCATAAATAAAGCTGTATCAATAAATATTTCAAATATTTCTTCAGCATTACAATTTCTATCCATTTTATTTTGTAGTATATCCATTTTTTATTGCGTAGCTTAGGTTAAACTTTTAGATAAAATACGACTGGTAAGTACTTTAAAAATTAGAAACATCATGTTAAAACGAAATTATTAAAATATTTTTAGTTTATACTTTCTTTTGCAAAAAAATATATTTTTAAAATTATCAATTAGTTTTTTTTTTTTACAGATAAAGTTATAAGAAAGTACTAAAAAAAATTGACTAAAATAAAAGATTTTAAAAATACTATCTTTTGATAGTTATAATTTTACCTCTCTCCGGTTTCAATACATTTTTTATTCTCCCGCTCACTTAGTTACAACAATATTTATCGTCTGTAAGAATACTTATTTCTTATTGGTCAATTCTTTCCCAGCTTGAAAACAAATTTACAGATTTTCAATTTATAGTAGAATTATATTTGAAAATAAAAATGATGACGTAATGAACCTAAAATATTATTTAACGTATTACTTTTAAATAAATTATTATTTTATTAAAACTATTTAAACATTTAAAATAACATTTAATAACTTATCCTATTTCATTTATCATTCAATTTATCTATTTTTATTTAAATAAAATATTTAATTTTTATTATATCTGCATTCGTCTTTATTACATTACTTAAAACATTACATATAATAGTTAACTTAATGTTTAATACTATTTACTTTTATGATAGGCAATAATTCTATCCAATTCTATAATATAACTTTTAAAATATTTTAAACTTTGTTATTATTTCAAACAAGCGTGTGTGTAATAGTATACATTAAAAAACCACGTGATTACAACTTTGACAGACATTTTTCTATCTATTTCTCTGTCTAGACTAATAAAATTGATACACTTATTATATTATATAATATAATTATAAAAAAATTTGGAAGAACAATTTAGAAAATATAGAATTAGATATAATTTTCACCATCACAAAGTTTATTTTAAAAATATACTATATTAATTTTGACTATTTAAATATGATTACAAATCTAAATATAGCATTTATTAAATCATATGTTTTACACTATTAAAATCGGATTTTTAAATATACTTTTAATTATTTATAGCTGTGTTATTTAATATGGCCAGCTTTTACAACCATATGCAACAATATTTTAAGCTTTATATAACTATTTTTAAATGATTTTATATACTACATATTCTCTTTAGCTTCAAATTGTACTTTAAAGATATAATTGACTTAATATAATTAATGTATTAAAAAAAACATATTCTAAATTTAAAATTTTTTAGTAATTGACTGTTATAAACTATTACTGACCTATAGAAAAGGGCACATAACCTCCTCCTTCGAACAAAAATTTTAAATTAAACATCTATCTTAATATTTACTCTATCCATTGATACTTAATATCTTTATCACTTGCTATAACCAAATTCTATCTTGTACTACTGAAATATAAAAAAATATACTGTTTTTAATACAAACCTATAAAATATTTGGACATTACACTCAGAATCTCAACTAGTAATACTAAAAAAAAATTTTCTACACTTCTGATGGGTATGGGATTAGACTCCTAGCGTTGTACGTCCCTTTTTCACCATCTGGTGTAGTCAACATGAAAGCATTTTCTCCTACTTTGCTAAAAATCTTATATGGACCCTCGTATAACTCAAGAAATTTCTTAAATTGATTTCTTTGAAGGTTGCTAACATGGGGTGTTCTAACAAGAACTAAATCATCAACTTTGAATGGATGTGGTCTATTATGGGATTTTTTTACTCTCTTAGCACCCATAATATGTAGCTTTACTTTAGCTTGATTTATATCTTGATTTACATCTATTGGCTCTCTTATCATAGGTATAGGTGTTTGAATTAGTAAATTTTCATGTTTGCCATAGTGTAGATGGAAAGGTGTAAAACCTGTGGATTCATTGCAAGTACTGTTTATATAATTAACAACCTCAGAGAGTTTATGAACCCATTGTTTATGATCATCAGCTACATAAACCCTGAATAATCTACCGAGCTCCCGCATAACACGTTCGCAGGGATTAGACTGCGGGTTTCTAATGGAGCTCATAATATGTTTGAGGTGTTGAGTTCGAATCCACTCATTCCATCTACCAGATATAAAAGCGGTTGCATGATCAGTAAGAATTATTTCTGGCTTTCCAACTAAAGGGAATTGGTAATCAAGCATGCATTTGATTACATAATGAGCGCTGGTTTTAGGTACAGGATAGGCTGAGACTAGCTTACTAAAAACATCATATGTTACAAGTATAAATTTCTGACGATTGAATGGTGGAAGGGGCCCATAAAAATCGATCGCTAATAATTCATTAGGACGATCTGGAATAATGGGCTGCATGATTCCCACGTAAGATTTACTGCAATGTTTAGATTTTAGACATATATTACACGTTTTAATCTTTTTAATTACGCGTTTATACATTTTATTCCAAAAAAATATCGATTTTAAAACATACATAATTTTTGGTGCACCATAGTGCCCATAGCTACTATGAACGTACATGATCAGTTTATCAATCATGGAGTTAGGGACAACTATCCTCCATGATTCCCCCTGATTAGAATTTATATTATACATAAGCAAATTTTGATAAATTTTATACTTTCTAAAAATCATTTTAACGCGTTTATTTTTACTGTTTATATTATCATGATTATTTAAGATAGTCATGATCCTATTTAATCTGATATCCTGACTCTGAATCATAGTGAGATTATTATAATCATCAGCTATAGATTCATCCCTAACCAAATCTACGTTACTTACAATTATGTTTTGACTATTGGGATTTTGTGACATTAAACAGATAGGGTGGCGACTAAGAATATCAGCAGGGATATTCTGTCTCCCTTCAATATAGAGTACTCTATAATTGAACTGTTGGAGATATAAGCTCCACCTAATAAGTCTCTCATTACTGAGGTAGCTTTTATTTAAAAACTCTAAGCTTCTATGGTCGGTCAATACAATCACACTAGAACCTAATAAAAATTGCCTTAATTTCTGAAAAGCCCAGACAACAGCTAGGGTTTCCTTTTCAGTTATAGTGTAGTTCAACTCAGCACCTCTCAGATGTCTGCTCAAGAAGTACAATACATGAGGTACCTGATCCTCATCGAGTTGAAATAACACTACACCCAGACCATAGTAACTGCTATCTGTTTGCACATAAAATGTTTTATTGAAATCAGGATATATTAAAATTACGTGTTTTAAAAATTTATTTTTAATCAAATTAAATTCACTATCATGATTAGTGGTCCACTTCCACCTCTCAGCCTTTTTTAGCAATTTGGATAAATGTATAGTGTCCTCAGCAAAATTTTGATAAAAGCGGTTGTAGTAATTACACAACCCAAAAAATGATTTCAGTTGCTTTACAGTTTTTGGTGTGGGAAAGCGTTGAATAGCTGCAATCTTTTCTGGATGGGGCTGGATGCCATGCTCATTTATTAAATGTCCCAGAAAAGTAATTTCTTTAGCTGCTATTGAACACTTTTCCAAATTAATTTTGACATTTTTCATAGCGCATTCATTAAAAAACATTTCTAAGTGTTGGAGATGCTCTTCTAAACTGTCAGAAGCAATGACGATATCGTCCACATACATGACGATTTTTTCCTTTAATTGCTTTGAAAAAATCATGTCCAAACATCTGATTAAGCCAGCACCGCTATTAATGAGACCAAAAGGCATCCGTCTGAAAACATACGACTGGCCTTGAAAACGAAATGCTGTGTATTGCTGATCATTCTCATGTAACGGTATTTGCCAATAACTAGCTGTTAAATCAAATGTAGAGAAAATTGACCTCTTATGAAACTTAGTTAGGAGCTCATGTACGGGTGGAGGAATGTCACGCTCTGGCACAGTTATAGTATTTAACATGCGAGCATCCAAACATACCCTAATATTGCCATCCTTCTTCTTTACAATAACCAATGGGTTTACGTAAGGAGAAGGGCACTTTTTTATTATTTCCCACTCTAGCATCATGTCTATTTGACTCTGTACCTCGTCCTTATATTGGTAAGGGATCGGGTACATCTTTTGATGGAAAGGATCATTACACTTCAATTTAATACGATGGGTATATCCCTCTATTATACCAGGGATTTTAGAAAAAATGCCTTTAAAGCTATACATTAATTGATATAATTTCTCACTTAATTTAGAATCGACTGCATAAATATGTTCAATTTTTGCCTTTATGCTAGCATCAATCAATGTATTATGGATGCATAGTAATTGATTGGAAAGGTTATGCACACCATATTCAAAATTAAGCCTTTCCTTCTTACAAGTAAAAATTTTGTTATAAAAATCTATTTGACAATCATTTAAAATCATGAAGTCAGCACCTATTATGGCTTCATGTATCAATCCAGGCATAATAAGAAAAACATGCCCAAACTCTGTGTTATTAATTTTGAAGGTAATCCAAACTTGTTTATTTGTTAATTTCGTTCTCTTTCCATTTGCCAGAGTTACTTGTATTTGTTTTACTGGCAATGAAGGTATATCACCTTTTATGCATACCAGATTTTTATAAGTTGACTCTGATAATATGGAAGCTTGGCTTCCGGAGTCAATCAATGCTTCAACTTTTATATTTTCAATATTTAAAATTACAACCGGACATTGATACGTTATAGGCGGTTCACCTATAGTAAAGGGTTCTAAAAAATCAATGTCTAAATCCAAAGTATTTAGCATCCACATCTGATCGTTCCCCAATTTGTTAGCACCGGGTCCTTGCAAAGAGGAACTAATACACAAAGACCTTTTCAGTTTAACTTTTTCTCACTTGTTTTAACATTTGGTCTTTTTAAAATTGTAGTAATACCACTAGTAGAGGGTTGACTATTTTGTACCTCTACCCTACTCCTAGATTTATCAAATCTAACTGCTTTCTTAACATAGGGAGATACCCTATCTCTATCTCTAGAATTATATCTCCTCTTAAAACCTGCTTGAAATCTTTGACTATTATTGTTAATGTTAATATTTGATAACGGATAATTATTTCTTTCCCTATTTGCTTTGAATCTACTGTCTAAAGACGTTTCAGTGATTTCAAGTGCGTCTAATATCTCTGACACATCTTCTATCGAATAACGGTCTGCTGCAATTAATAATTGCTCCACATTTCTGGGCAAATTATGGCGTACTATCCTGACTATCTGCCCTTCAGATAATGGACATGCAGTAAGCATTTTCAATCGGACAGCCTGGCTTCGAAAGAAACTAGTATAACTGCCCTTGCTAGAGTGATATTTTTCTTGAGTTATCTGGAACCTAATACTATCTTGTTTGTCTGCGTTCCAGAAACTCCCTATAATTAAATATCTAAAGTCGCCATAAGTATTTGGCCTTTCAAAGAGCGACTGCCACCAGTCTTTGGCAGTGCCACCTAAATGATTACTACAGATGGCTAATTTTTCCTTTTCTGTTAGAACACATATTGAAAATAGCTCATCCAAACTATTCAGAAACTCAGATGGGTTTTCGGTATAGTCTCCTCTAAACGGTTTGACCCTCATAAAACGTAATGCCATCGAGCTATTCGAACCACCGTCACAACTAATATTTTCCCTAACTGGTCTGCTGTCTATTTCTTTAACATTAGTATGTTCTAATTGGTTATCCTCACCTTTTCTTAGACATTCTATTCTATCTATTGGGGATGGAGTTATACAGTCTTCATATTTACTACTCAATACTTTTTCTTTGCCTAACTCTAAAGTTTTATTACTTATGGACTTAATCTCCTCCATTTGTTCATACACTTGTTGCAACTTTTCTTCAAAATTTATCTGTCCAATCACTTGTTCTACATATAACTTCTGTTCATTTTTAAACTTATCCAAGTTTTGATCTACTATTTCTCTACACTCATTATTATTCTTTTCCAACTGCTGTGCCTGTTCTTTTACATCTTTCTGTAAACGCTTCATATTCTCACCAACTTTAGATCTATACTTATGTTCATCATCTTTCTGAATACCAAGATCTTTTAATTTCTCAACCAAATCTTGTTCTATTTCTTCCTTTACATCTATCCTAGTTTGCACTATCAAATCCTTGAACTTCTCTACTAATTCTTTCTCCATTTCATCTTTCACAATTATTCTGGTCTGCACTATCTCTTCCTTAACAATTTTAATACTTTCATCTATATGATCTTTTATTTCACCAATTTCGCGATCAACATCTGATTTATTACTATTAAGCTTCTGATTTAAGTTGCTATTGTTTATCTGACACTGATTGATAGATTCTTCTATTTGCTTGCTCAAACCCTTTATAGTATTCTCAGAAAATTCGGAAAATTTATTTTTTAGCAATTCCTGATTCTTATAATCTATGTGCTCTATTTCCTCCTTTAAAGAACCAATGACTTTTTCATTGCTATCAAATCTCAAATCCAAATTATTAAATTTATCTTGTACTTCCACCTTAAAATCTTCTACCGTCTTACAGGTTTCATTAAGTTTTTGATTCATACTTTCTACACAAGTTCTGATTTCATTACTATTTTTATCCACATTTTCACTAAGAGATTCTAATCTTATATTTGTTTTATTTAGGTTTTCATTAAGAGACTCAATATTTTTACTCATATTTTCATTAAGAGCTTTCATATCCTCTCTATTTTTAATCATATTTTCATTAAGAGCTTTTGTATCCTCTCTAAGAGCTTCAAATTTAGCATCAGACTTTACACTATTTTTATTCATATTTTCATTTATCACTTCTCTATTTTTATTCATATTTTCATTCATCTCTTCTCTATTTTTATTCATATTTTCATTCATCTCTTCTCTATTTTTTCTATTATCTTCTTTCATCTCCTTCATCATCAATAACATTTGAGATATTTGGGAGTTCTCTACCTCCTTTTTAGGCACTATTATCTTTTCTTCCACTGTTTTAATTTCCATAACCTCTTCTTTTATCTTACTATCTATAATTTGGACACTATCTACAACTGTTTCCATTTCAATTAAGTTTTCTATTTCTCGTTTCTCCTCACAACTTTCATCGACAATAAACTCAGATATTTCACTCTCTAAATTATTATCTTGATTATTCATTTTTTTTTACAAATATGCTTTTTCTCAAAATTCAATATTTAAACAATATATTACTATTAATTTTTCATAAAAATAGTTCCTTACCAGCCTCTTTTATCCCCATCTAACCATCACCCACAATAAACCATAGATAATACCTCCTTTACACCTTATACAATCTAATCCTAAATAACAATAACGATTAACATTATGTGTGTCACAACATTATTTCCCACATGCATGATTCACAGATATTTTGCACATATTAAAGCATTTTCAAAATATATTTTTAATATTTCAATAATTGACATGGTCATAGTGAATACTAAATAATCGTTAGCCACATATGCATATTTTAAAATTTTATTTGCTAATTGTTTTACAAACAATATAATAATATTTTCTTTAAACAATCAGATTATATACCACATAAAATTGCAATATTTTTAGTAATAAGCACTTAATTCACTATAATAATCAAATCCTAAATAATTATTGCTATAATAAAATATTAAATTATCTATCTTCTGTGAGATATACTATCAATAATCTCTAAAGTTACGCGAACAAATTCAAATACTAACTATTGTATTATATATTCTTAATTACTTTCCTAATATATCTCGTAGCCTAAATGTTTGGGTACCACAATCTGAACTATCGATTGTATTCCCAACTACACATCGTGCAGTCACATTGGAAGAGCAAAATCTAACCGAGACTTCCCCATGTCATGTAAGCCCATTATACTCTCCCATTTTAAACACTCAGGCCCAACACATTGCTGGCACCACAATCTAACCTATACCATGTGTAGCTCCACTACACATCAGGCCAACCACGTTGGGGCCATAATCTGACCTTCAAACTCATGCATCTTCACTTCCAAATAATGTATGGTATAAAATAAAAATAGGTTCTATCTCAATTAACAATTAATAACTAAAATATTCAGTATTAAAATTAAAATATTCCACTAGCTCAACTTTAAAATTCGAATAAGGTTCAGTTTATAAAAATAAATTAAATAAATATTTAATATTTTCATGAGACTTGAAGTGAAAATACAGGTGACAAGATAGATTACATTGAGCCAATATCCTACAGGATACTACCTCAATGGCATAAGAACACTATCCCCCCTTATTACTATTTCAAATAACAAACTCATAGTATTCTTACGACTTTAATAACTTCTACTCACTAAGACTAAACTAATAATTAAATCTTAATCTTCTATTTAATAATAATCTAGCTCAATAAAATAATCTCAGGTTCATAAAATTTATTCTAAGTTAATTTAAAAATACGGTAGTAAAATATGAGAAGGGATTTTATGTCATAATCTACTACACTTAAACTAATAATAATAAATAACAATAATAATATTCTTCATGTAATGATATAATAAATACGTGGTAGCATTTTAATAATCTGACAAACAAAATATGTGTGGCAACTGATAGCATATAATTTAATATAATATTGTGATAACTGATTTATGACCAATAAATAATGTAAGATTATGATTATTTAATTATAATGAATACCAATAAAATATTTAAAATTCTTAAAATAATTCTCTATTTATCTTTTGTGCAAAACTATATATTTGTTTCAGTTATTATGCATATATCGTGTTTTCATGCAGCAATGTGGAGAAATAAATAACTCTGACACAAAATTTTTTTTTAAATAACAAAAATTAACAAAGTTTATTACTAACAATAAATAACTAAACAATTTATTTACATTATTTACAGTGGATATCCTTAACCCTTTTTATTTTACAGTTTGATCTACCTGGTTATAAAAAAAAATTATATTTCAATTATATTTTATTTAGATTTAGGACAAAATATAAAAAATATTATTATTTGGTTTCTCATCATGGTTAACTTATTACAAATAAATTTATCTACTTTATTAGCAACAGCATTTTATCTCTAATATTATTAAACTATCCTATTTTAAAAAATTCATATTTAGAAAAACATTCTATAGAAAACAAAATTTTAGAATGAGTATGGATTTCTCAACATATTAAAAAAAATTCATCTTGCAAAGTCAAAGATGTTACATAAACTATTATTCAAAATTCAGTACTAGATTTTAGTATTTATCACACAATGTTTACCAATCATAAATACTCTTCTTTAAGCCCTACTTTAGTATGATATAAGTTTAATCATTAATAGATTTCTGTTAATTAATAAACAAAAATATACTATGCATATTGTTTACATAATCTACTTTGTACTATTGTATTTTTAAAAAAAATATGCAATACTTATTTTCTCTTTAAAAAAAATACTAAAGCATTTAAAATTATTATCACTTTACGAAAATATCTTTATTTAGATACTTTATTTTAAAAATTTTATATTTCATTTCCGAAATAAAATTCAATATATATTTTATGATTCTTTTCTTTCCCTAGGATACTTTGGATCTTCAATTTTAAGTTATAACATTCTGCTCCTTATAAGCAACTAAACTAATCTTATACAAAAAATGATAGCACAACCTTAGTTCTAAATTATTTACCATTTCTTTTAAAATATCTTACTAAACGATGCAGTTACATGAAATAAGGATAGCGAAAACAGATATATAGGATTAAGGAAGAAAGCTAGAGTATTATTCTTAACATATCTCAAAATCATGGCACAGTGTGAAGAGGTAGGACATTTATCTGCCTAATATCCTCTAGTACAGGGGCGATGTTAAAGCTATTTCTTCAGCTTTATTAGAACATCAATATTTAAAGTAATATAAACACTGTCCAAAAAATAATATGTATCAGTCATAGGGCTATGTTAACTATGCTGATATTCACACAAAACTAAATATTATTCCATTCCTTATAACATCCTATTTTTTAAAAAATACATCATCTTGGTTTCCTGCTAACTATTGAAACAGACAGATCGAAGAATCGATCTTAGTTTCATGGGTGTCATTTAAGAACGGTAATTCTAAACCACTATTTACCCGCAATGAGACTTTGTCTATTCCAAGCCACATAGATATTAAGTTATTTATTTTGTGTTTGTTTAAAAAGAATTTAATGTAAAGAGTATGAGTATAAATGTCACAAATCATGGTAAGTGATATTTGTGTGTGTGTGGTTTGTGGATTTAGATTAGCTCAATTTAAAAGTTTCAATTGCGTGTATATTTTCTTTAAATTTTAATTTTGCAAATTATACAAAGTCATTTAAAAATGCTGATCAAAAGTCACATTCCTTTGATCAGTATTTTTAATCAAAATCTTACTTGTACAAATGTATAGAATAATTAATTTGTACTTCGATAAATTAAGATAATGAATGTATATTTTTGTATTCACGAATTCCGATGTAATTGTTTTGTCAATTTAGAATCATGTATTAAATTTAAAAATAAATGAGAAACGTAGAACTCTTATCAAGAAAGGCAAATGCTATTGTATAGTCAAATTAGATATTGCTGGAGGCCGAAATCAAAGGAGGCGGAGTTATGAACAAAAACTAGGCAGAAAGGTCAACCGTAGCCATCTTAAATATAATATAGACACTCTAACTTTTGACTTGGCTGTGCTTAGATCGTCTCAAGCTACAGCAAAGTAGTTGTTCCAGAGAAATCACTTCAACCGTTATTAAGAAGTTGCCCGGTAAACTGCAATCATGATGGGCTAAGTCCAAGAAGCTGATCCCTGTTCTGCCAATTTAAATCTTTCGTACCGCTGATCTGTAATGTTTTCCGTGCTTCCAGTCTTCCAAATTCCAACATTTAAATTAACCATGCCGTTCTAAGAAATTCAAAATGCGCGCCTACGTTCTTCATACATATCACCGCAAGAAGAAAACCGGACGAAGAAAGAATGGTAACTTTTGTTACATGAACTTTTTAACTTTCCTCTCAGTAATAATTTTATATTTAATCTGTTAACCTAATTAATTGCATGTAAATTTCTTGTTTTCCATTTGAAAATGTTACACTAAAACCTGTCAGTAAATTTCTTCTCTAATATTTCTGTGCTCTAGTCTTTAGATGATAATTATTAATATTTGTGCCTACTAATAATCCATTTGTGAATACATTTATATTTTTACTATTACTTATTTTACAAACAAAACGATGCCAATAATAATATTTCTCAACTCTAATTAAAGTCAGTAAAGTTTATCTCATAATATTTATTATATTCATTTTAAAAGTAATTTTCTTGTATCGAATTAAAAATCGTTTCATTTATGTTGAGTTGAGAAATATTCAAGTATTTTTATTGTTTCTTTTACTTTGTCATGATATTTTAATCTATACTCCAAATCTCAAATACTTAAAATAGTCTAAAATTTTATTATAATTTTTTTTATATATTATTACGGAGTAAGAATAATAAGTGAATATTTTTTTGCTATTATTACCTTCCGAACAATCTGGGGAGTTATGGGTTTCAGAGTGAAATTAATTAATTATTACTTTTGCGATCGTTTGATTTCGCCATGTTTTATTGAATAGTTATATCGGACTGTTGCGTAGAAAATGTTACGGAGAGAAAAGGTTTTATATAATTTCGTTTTAAAATCCACTTCCGATCACTCTTCCTCGATGTTACTGTGGCAATGCCTTTACCTTCGCCTAAGTTGGCGTCTCGTTTTACTACCACATGGAGAGAAAGAAATTCTTCTCCAGGTAATCTCTTGGATCACCGGGGTTCGAAAATGAGCCCGGCTGGTTGTAGTGTCCCGGATCTACTTGGGGGCATTAAGACTTGTCAAAGTACAAGCCGCCCGGTATTCCGTCAATGCACCGCAAGTTATTATTTGTAGTATACCTTAATCCCTGCAACCATCAGTACATCAGTATTATATATTATATTTTTATATAAAACCGCCTCCCATTTATCCGTATACGCAATGGTTTGAATCTATTAAAATAAAACAACTTAATATAAACTAGTAGTTAAATATTTTAAGTGCTCCAATTACTCTGATTCTCATATCAACCTGTACAACCATTTAAACATATAAATATTGGCATGAGTTTGTTAATCAGTACAAACCGATTATTGATGACTAGCAGCAATTTATTATAAATACATATGAGAGTTTTACCGTACCTGTAAATAATATTATTCAATGCTTTCAATAATTTATTAAAAATTTATCTAACCTAATTTTGTCTCTCTTGCATTATTACTCTCGAAATCTAGTCAATCACCTGCTGTCTGTATCGACAACTTAAATATATACATTAAATTATTAGCCGTACCAATATCCCGACTATAAGATATCTATGAAATAGCTGATTGTAGGTAATTTAGTCTGTGTTTTTTCGATGAGCTAGTAAAGGGAAAACCCCGTACCATTGTAATGTTGTCATCGGTGGGTCATGCCAGGGTTTTGGGTTTGAATTTAGTTTGCATTTTGGAATTTATTCCTAGACGTGGACTGGGTTCGAATTCGGATTACTGTGTGTGATTAGGCATGGTGATTTTTACCGGTACACTATAGTACTTCCAAGCCACTATCTCAATATTATTTCTCAAGATTTTTCTACATCTTACATCGATAAATAGCTATCTGCATTTACAAAAACAATAAATAAAATTCATTAATAGTTAAACAATCTTACTATCCCATAAGAAAAGTCTGCTTACTTCATTGCTCTATATGTTTAATCAATACAATTTACTTAGACAATATTTGAATATCCCATATCATAAAAAACTTTAAAAGAATCACATAATCATTTGTTATGTTGGATTATATCACTAATAAAATTCAAAAAAAAAATTGTCGTATGCATATTTTCAAATCAATCCTATCTCATAATGTTTTTTAAAAATGTTGTATAAAAAATGCGTTACATATAATTAAAAAAAAAAAAAAAAATTTTTACACTTCATTCTTCCAATTTGTGGATGATCTAAAGAAAACAAAATATACATTATAAAATTATTAATAGTTATTATTATTACCAATAACCTTTATCTATTCATCGTGTTCAGTAGACTTCCTTTGTCCACTTGAGCATTGCAGATATAAAATTCACACTCATACACTTTATATTAAAATATTTTTTAGCTAAATTATTAAATTGTTATATTATAAGATTTTAATATTAACAAATTAATGTTTTTATGTTTTTCCTAATCTTATATAAAATTTTAGATTTAAATTAGGTCAACAAAATAAAAAGAATCAAAACTATAGTTATATATTTTTTTGACGCTAGTTCTGATAAGTCCAAAATGCATATTATTTTCTCTAGAGTTTTTTAAAAATGTTCTCCAAGCATGTTAAAGTTTAAATAAAAATAATTATTAACCTATTTAGTAACATTTTAGAAAATGATCCTTGTTTTCATTTTTAGGACGATAATATTAATTAATCCCTTGAAGCTTCTTAATCTTCTCTACCAATATTCTCTGCGTATTCCGATGCATCAATCCATTTAATTTAATTTTTAAAAAATATTCGATAAACTTTTAAGTACTATTGGTATTTCCATGGATCCATTTTTTCATTCATCTATGTGTTCACTTTTTATCTCTGTTTCTCTCCTGATACATTAAAACTTTCCCTTGGTATTTTTATACATCTCTTTTAAAATAAAAACTTAAAATACTTTTGAACAAATTTTTTCCAAGTACATTTTTAATAATTTGAAGAAAAAGATATTTTAATACAAAACGCTTCTGTAACATATTTTCCTGGGCTCTTTCTTTAATTTTGCACTCGAAAATATTTTTTTTTAAAATGTTACCTTTAGAAAGGATATAACATTTTACTCATTTGAATCTCATATTATATAAAATACTTCATGCAATATATAATCATCTTATTACCATTTAAAAATAAATCTTGAATAAACTTATGCATAATAATGCCCCTCTAATTTTTTTTCATTAGATTCGTATAATGTCCGAGCTGTGGTTTTTTTTTTTATGTACCAAAACAGTTCTTCGGTTATGCATAAATAAAGCTGTATCAATAAATACTCAAATATTTCTTCAGCATTACATTTTCTATCCATTTTATTTTGTAATATATCCATTTTTTATTGCGTAGTTTAGGTTAAACTTTTAGACAAAATATGACTGGTAAGTACTTTAAAATTAGAACATCATATTAAAATGAAATTATTCAAATATTTTTAGTTTATACTTTCTTTTGTAAAAATATATTTTTAAAATTATCAATTCGTTTTTTTTTTTGCAGATAAAGTTATAAGAAAGTACTAAAAAAAAATTGACTAAAATAAAAGATTTTAAAAATACTATCTTTTGATAGTTATAATTTTACCTCTCTCCGGTTTCAATACATTTTTTATTCTCCCGCTATAAATTACCGACAGTATTTATCGTCTGTAAGGATATTTATTTCTTATTGGTCAATTCTTTCCCGCTTGAAAACAAATTTACAGATTTTCAATTTATAGTAGAATTATGTCTGAAAATAAAATGATGACGTAATAAACCCGAATATTATTTAACATATTAATTTTAAATAAATTATTATTTTACTAAAACTATTGAAACATTTAAAATAATATTTAATAACTTATTCCATTTATAATATTCAATTTATTTATTTTTATTTAATTAAAATATTTAATTTTATATATCTGTATTCGTCTTTATTACATTATTTAAAACATTACATACAATAGTTAACTTAGTGTTTAATACTATTTACTTTTATGATAGGCAATAATTCTATCCAATTCTATAATATAACTTTTAAAATATTTTAATCTTTGTTATTATTTCAAACAAGCGTGTGTATAATAGTATACATTAAAAAACCACGTGATTACAACTTTGACAGACATTTTTCTATCTATTTCTCCATCTAGACTATATAAAATTAATACACTTATTATATTATATAAAATAATTATAAAAAATTTGGAAGAATAATTTAGAAAATATAGAATTAGATATAATTTTCACCATCACAAAGTTTATTTTAAAAATATACTATATTAATTTTGAATATTTTAATATGATTACAAATCTAAATATAGCATTTATTAAATCATACGTTTTAAACTATTAAAATCGGATTTTTAAATATACTTTTAATTATTTATAGCTGTGTTATTTAATATGGCCAGCTTTTACAACCATATGCAACAATATTTAAAGCTTTATATAACTATTTTTTAAATGATTTTATATACTACATATTCTCTTTAGCTTCAAATTGTACTTTAAAGATATAATTGACTTAATATAATTAATGTATTAAAAAAAACATATTCTAAATTTAAAATTTTTTAGTAATTGACTGTTATAAACTATTACTGACCTATAGAATAGGGCACAATATATATATAATACACTTTCATTAATTTGTCTAAAATTTATGTGGTATAAGTTAATATATGTGGCTGTTGTTCCATCATGTTAGAGAGAGGGATTTGTATTACATGGTAGGGTCACTCCATTGTTGATTTAATAGGGATGTCTAAGCAGAATCCTTTTGGTTAATAAAAAAATAAATTTAAACTATTGAAGGCAACAATGTGAGTGAAAGTCAGCTTCTATTTGAAGTAGGTCAAATTGTCCTTGTTTACACTAAGACTTAAATAGGTAATGCTAACCACTGCATGTAAATGCTGGTGGGTTTTGCAAGAATGTATGAGTTAGTTCATTATAAATAGGACTGTATTATCTGGAAATATACAATGCTATGCTAAAGCTTAAATGGTTATATACAATAATGTAGATTAGGTGCAGGCATGGTAAGTAATGGATATATTCGAACAGATATACAAACCTAATCATATGGCTGTTCACATCTAATAATATAGATTAGACAAAAAAAGGTACAATGGCTGCCCAAAAATGGGTCTTGAAGAAACCTGACCTGAGATAGGAATAATCAATGGGGAAAATGGGATGTTATTTATGTAATTGCAATTTGTATTGTGAATGCAATATATTGCGATAATATATGACAAGTTTTTTTTTCTAAGTGGCAAATAAACATAATGTGATTTGTTAATATATTTTAATAATAGAATATTCTGGTGAAATAAAATATAAAAGTTCTTTTGAATAAAGAGAGGGGGGACAGGTATTGAAGTTTTTTTCTTTTTTTTATTGTTTTGTTAAGTAAAAATAGGGCAGGAATAATAGACTGTCATAATTATATTGAAATATAGCACAAGTTTTGTTCTATCTATTGGGATAGGTGTTGGTGTAATATTCAGGTAGCAATCAAGGATGGTTTTGGGGGGTAGGCATATTTTAAGGAGTAAAGTAAAATATACTGTAAAAATTAATAGCATTAAAAAATTTGTAAAAGAAAGGGAAAGTATATATATATTTTTGACACATTGAATATATAAATAGCAGTTCAAAGAAAACAAAGTTGAAAATGGTT
The DNA here is from genome assembly GCA_028023455.1 of Epiperipatus broadwayi. NCBI lineage: Eukaryota > Metazoa > Onychophora > Udeonychophora > Euonychophora > Peripatidae > Epiperipatus > Epiperipatus broadwayi. Next base: position 166,255 of record JAQFVV010000854.1, read on the forward strand.
TCTTGTAACTTGTTATATTATATATATAGTACAAGAAGATGAAGCAAAGTTAAACCATACATGAAAAAAAGAATAGATAATCTCATCTGTGAATGGGATGGGGGAACTATTAATTTCGTGTCACAGGAGTGCTATTTGATTCTGGCAGTCAAGTGTTAGTCATATTGGAAAAGGTTTTCAAGAAGATGGTTTTACAACCAACAAATGTCAAAACCTTGCCAGTAAAGGCAGCACAAGTCATGATGGCAAATAGGAGGAAAACACATTTGGAGACCAAACAAATATTGGGCACAGTTAAAAATAGGGCAGAAATATATATTATACCATACTTATTTTAAAAGGGTTAGTGCACAATGCCATTTTGGGTTCAGAATTAATGCACAATACAGGGTGTTTAATAGATTATAAACATATGAAGGTTATATGGGATGGGTTTTGAGTTAAAAGTTAAGAATAAAAAAATGTACGTATATATGAAAGTAGAGAAAGAGAAGGACCTGATAATGAAACAAAAAAAGGAATTGAAACAGACAGGGAATCTCGAAGATCTTCTATGTACATATAAGGATGTTTTCTCAAAGAAACCTGGGGTAATAAACAGATATGAACACTGTATCAATATAATGAAAGGTACACCATATCAGACATGGTCTTACCTAGTACCCTATCATTATAGACTGGGGGGTTATATCAAAAGTGTCATCCCCATATGATAAGTCTTTGGTAATAGTAAAAAAAGGATAACTCAATAAGACTGTGCTTAGATGCTAGGCAATTAAATAAGATCACATGGCCTAACAATATATGTCCACTGGTTATTGATCTGTTAACAAAATTCTGAGACAACCAAGTGTTCTAAACATTGGATCTGTCTGCCACCTATTGACAGATAAGTATTTATGTGGCAGATTGTAAATATATGGCCTTGTGATACAAATGGAAAGTCATCACTTTAATAGGATACCCTTTGGGTTGAAGAATATTGGATTAGGATTATTAAAACACTTGGATTGTGTACTAAATAAAGAAATAACAAACTTGGTTACCATGTATATGGATGATTTTATAAATGCATCAAAACATGGAAGAACATATACAGCATCTGCAATTATTCCTGCAAGAATGTCAGAATAAAAACATTAGGATTAATCTAGAGAAAAACTGGATAGCAGTTCAGAAGTGAATTTTTAGGGCACTTGGTCAGTGATAAAGGCATTAAGCTACATTCAGATAAAATCCATGTCATTAGGGACTTTTCCCACCCTAGTAAGAAAAACAACTTAGATTGTTCCTCAATCTATAATAAATTCTATGAGACTTTTGCCACAGATATAGAACAATTAATATAATTATTATAGAAAAACATGCCATGGAAATGGGAACAAAACCAAGAAACATGTTTTAGAAGAGAATTTTTTTAAGTGAGGTCATTCTTGTATACCCAAATTTCTGTAAACCATCATAGAGGCAGATAGTAATGGATACAGGCTGGGAGTTACCTTAATGCAGAATGGATACAGACTGGGAGTCACCCTAATGCAGAAGCAAGAAGATGGTTGGCATGAGATATTGTATTCTAATAGCTATGCACTATGAAGTCAAAAAAAAAATCATTCAGTAACTGAAAAAGAGGCTCTTTCTTATTGGGCCAGAAGTGATTGTGAAATCAGATCATAAGAGTCTGGAGTTCTTGAACCACAGTTATCTCTCAAATGGTCAATAAATCCAATGGAACCTCTTCCTCCAAGAGTTTAATTACTCCATTCACTATTATAGAAGGGCAGAAAATGTGGTAGCAGACATGTTCGGTCAGAATCTAGGCTCATTATCAAACCATTTACTGATAGATGACATCAGTGTAGCAAAATGATGATGATAGTGGATAACTCTGTAAAAGTCTTGAAGCTTTTAGGGGATTGACAGAAACAGGATGTGATTTGCAGGTGCATTATAGATAGACTACAGGAAAAGGAATGCAATAGTGGAGCAGGGAAGAAGATAGAGCAAAAACAGGATGTGAGATACCATTTGAGCAAAGGGATGTTATAGTACTTGACAGATTTAAAGGAAAACACATGAAGAATGATAGTACCCAAGGAATTACAAAAAAGATTAATTAGACATACTCATTGCATATATGAGCATTATGAAGTAGGCAAGGTAGAACATTCATTAGAGACATGCTCTTAGTGGGAAAGGATGAGACCACATGTGATATAGGTAATAAGAGGTGTGAAACCTGTGAGAAGGCAAAACTGCCAAACAGATCTTTCTAAGGTCCATTACCCAGATTTTGAAAAATGAGATGCATCTTGGCAGCTTATGATGTATTCATAAAATGGGTAACCACATATCCAATAGCTCAAAGCAATGCTAAGAGTATGTCATTAGAATATTAGAAACCTAATACTTTAATAAGTTAGGAAAACCCAAGACCATTTTGTTCAATCATGGCACACCCTTTATTTCTGCAGAATGGCAAGACTGGTCAGAAAGCATTGGAGTATGAAATGTCTTAATCATCTATCAGAAACCCTCAGGGTTTATACTTCAAAAGACCATAAAAGATGGGTGAGACAACTTTCACAAATTGTAAATTATATTAATTGGACAAAACAGTGAACTGATGGGATTTGATACAATTCAGCTTCATTTTGGTCAATCTGTGATGGTATTATACAAGTCAAGATTTCCAATTGTTCCAGAGCAAGTTTACCAGGAAGCAGAGAAGAAAAGAGCATAGAAATGACTTGTGCACAGATAAGGGTACAAAGACAGGGCATAGGGACAACTAGGTTTAAAGTAGGGAATCAAATATGAGTCAGGAGTAACACTGTCATGCAGACAGACACATATCAAGAAATTTTAAAATATATATGAAGGCCCATATCACATAGTAAAAGAGAATAACCTAAATGCTTTTACCTTAGCCAATAATAAAGAGGGAAAGGGTACATAAGGCTTTTAAACCATATAATCCAAGACAACAAACCATGATTGGGGAAAGAGGGTAATTAACAAACAGAAATATATCATAAACAAGTAGAATAAGCTAACTGAAATACCTAATTTATTCTCATGATTAACCATGGGGGTATTGCTGCCATGCAAGGTGTGTTGGTAGTTGAATTTGAAGATTTTTCTGAGAATAGAAGGTAAAAAAAAACACAAAATAAATGTATATTAGGTGAATTTTTTTTTCATATGTCATAGAATTAGCTGGGAGGTGAACCCACATCAACCATCTGCAAAAAACCACTTGCTTGCAAGGTGGCTGCACAGACCTCTCAGCTAACAACACTTGACAGAATTAACTTTCATGTGTCACAGCATCAGCCAGGAAATGAACCTGCTAAGCCAGACAACTGCTTGTAATGCAGATGTGCTGACCACTTGACCACCAATACTTGAATTTTGTATATATAAAATAATATATAAAACAAATCTTTTATTTGATTAAACTTAGAAAATTTCATTAGAATGAAATCATCATCTGTTGAAATAGAAGCATCACATCAAATCTAAAACTTAACATACAGATCACAGAGTAAATGCCTGAGGATTATATTTATTGCCAAAAAAACTATTCTATTGAACAATCTTACTGGTAAAAAATTAAACTTTGAACCCATAATATTTATTGAAGTAACTTCTTAACAACAGTTGGCAGTCTGTAAAGTTGGGCTCTTCAAGGTCTTTCTGTTAATGTCTTTTTTACTGACACAGACTCCTTCTTGTGATTTGTAATGCCATTTATAAATCATCCATTTTCTTTCTCTTTAGTTAAATTCCAGGTGTAACCAACTTGTTCCTAAGATTGGAATAAGATCTTTCATGATATAGTAATGGCTATAATTTTATTTTGACCTTTAATTTGACCAATACCAATACTTTACTCTGTATCAATCACATTTTCATTTACATCAATGGCTATAACATTTACATATTTTATAGTGATTCCTTTCTCACCTTCTTTATTAATCTTGTCAAATCTATTAGCAAAATTAAGGTCAACTTTATACTGCTAACAGTTTTCATATTGTTTTTTTTGTATGAGAATTTGTATACATAAACAAATGTGGTTATTATCTACACTGTTTATTGTTTTTACTCCAATTTAATTCTTGACTTCTCCTCTCGACAATTCAAAATTCACTCGTAATTCACTTTTTTAAATTTTATCTTTTGTGTGACAAACACACTGTAAGTGATCAGTTTTCCTACATATGTGGCATTTAATGCTTTTAAATTACAGGTCTTCATTAAATTTTCCTTCTCACTGCAACAGTAGCATACAAAAGACTTCATAGGGCATGGTCTGAACATCAGCTTTATTTATCATCACTTTACATGTTGCTACACCTCTATCATTTTGAAATTCTGCTGAGTTTTTCATGATCAACTTTTGTGGTATACATTTAGTCATTGCTTCCTTATATGTCAAGGCTATTTCACTGAGGAAAACTTGATGTAATTTACTTTTGATTAATCCTTATAACCCTTGATCAAAAAGCAGGTCATTCATTTGAGTGCTAAATTCACAGTATTTAGCTACTCCCCACTGTGCTTTATCATATTACTGATACCTGTCATTTGGTTCTTTTGTCCTATTTTTAAAATATAGACATGACATCCAGTTAGACATTGCTGGTTTAAAGTATGTCCTTAATTTTTTTTTAAACTTGAGGGAAGCTTTTTCTTCTGGAGTCTTTGCCAACCACATCAATGTTGCTATGCGTAGATTATAATTCTCTATCTTATTAATGAGCATATATTTTTTATGTGCTTTATGTACAAATACCAGTTTGCTACATCACTAATATCAAAGTCATATCAAAGTCCTTAACAGTATTGTAAAATGCCACTTTCAGTACAAATATCACAATTCTTTCAATTAAAAATATTGACATATTAATTGACTGGGGTAAACTTTTATTAATTTATAGGTTCTCTTAACTGCATTAACCAACTTTTGCCTATCATCAGTTTACTGTAAACTTCGGGTCACTTGTCATTTGAAGCCATCTGCTGTACTTCAGGTTGTCTGTCATTTGGAGCTAATTACTGTACTTCAGGTTTCTGTTGATTGGAGCTATCTACAGTGTATTCCAGGAGTATATGCATACTAGCCAGATTGCAATTAAATAAACAAATAAGACAAAAAAATGAACGAGAATTTATTTTACTCAATATATATATATATATATATATATTGTGGCCATCTGAATGGGCACAAGGGTTTAAGATACTTTGTATCTTAAATAAATAGTTATTGTATATAAAAAAATGAAATAGCCTTAGAATTTTAAAATTTTTTTTGCTGGAGATTGCTTAAAGCTTAAATATGGGTTGCTTATGCAGTTTATTGACTACTTTATAGGTATCCATTATTATTAGTTTTATTGTGGTTAATGAGGTATTTAATGTAAGGAAGGGGGTTGTTTATTAATGGAATTGATACATCTTGTTGGAAAGATGCAAAGTTATCCTGTGTTAGTATAATATTATTTGAATGGTTTCAAATATCCTTTATTCATTAATTCTTATCCTTTTGTCAACAGTTAATAGCAGTTTCAATTATATTTAGTTAAGATAGTTCAATATTTAGGTTGTAGTACATGTGTATGCATGTATGACTCTGCATCATTTTTATTTCATTTTCATCTTTAATAACAGCAAACAATAGTACATTCACAATAAAAACATTTAAATTACAGTAGTTAACTTAAATAGTTTAACAAATATATATTTCTTTCCAATGATTAATAGATAGTTAGATCAATGAATTATTTTATAAATTGAATAAATTATTAATCATGTTTATTTGATAGTTAATTAATATTCATCTTTCTTTCAAGTTTGTGAAAGCTATTTATTTTATTATTTGTATTTTTTTTTCTTGTCTTTATTTAGTTTTAAAGATCAAAATGATTTTTTTTTTTGAAAAGATTTATTTTTGCATATGTAATTAGTTAGTTAGCAAGATGTGTGGGAGTAACCTTAAAAAAGGGCAAATGAACTTTGCAAAAGGGAGTTTTTAACAAAGATTTCCAGTAGAAAATTGGCTCTTTGTAATGTAATTGTAACCAGTAAACAGTGGTTCATGTATTGTAAAAATTAAAGCCAGTTGCTGAAGTCAAATTGACTTTGAAAAGACTAGTGTAAAAACTTCCAAAGGAATTTCAGAACTTTATTATGGAAAAAATTAATTAAAAATGCAATTCTAAGGTTTTAAAAAAAAGGTACGTTGGTTTGATTAACTCTTTTCGATTTAAACATTTCTGAATTAATCCCTTTATAACTATTACTCTTTTAAAAATGTGTGTTAATAGCATCCAGTCTACATTATTTCACTTAATTGCCATTTTAAATAAGAATGGTTTACATAAATGTTATTGCTGTATCATTAGGCAACGCATTTTTTTTTTGATATATATGGAAAATGCATACAGAACTATACTGCGGAATATATTATAATTTCTCACTATTTTTCGCATTGTGTTTTTGTGAAGATTATACATAGACTTAAGGATATGTCTATTTTGATAGATCATACTATGTTTAAGTTCATCGTAAGGAGATAACAGTATTCATTTATTTGATATTTCTGGAACTAATACGTATTTTTAAATTAAGGAAATAAAATGTAAGCTACTTCTGTTTAAATTGAATGGAAGGACAGAAATGCGGGTAATTTTTATTCTCTTCAATAAGGATGGAATATAAAACAAAGCATTATTAATTATGGAATTACTAAGGACAATTTAAAATGTTAAATGCTATTCAGAAAATACTAAGGATAATTGCATATTTAATCCAGAACTACAACGGAGAATTTGGCATATTTTCAGTATAATAAAGGAGAAATTAACTGCTTGTGTGTGATTTGGTACCTCAAATAGATATGCTGTGAACACTGAAAGGTGCTGGGCATATTTAAGTTATTCTTATATTGTTTTTTTTTTAAGTTATACTGCAGAAGTGCATTTTAGTTTAAATTTAGTTTGGAATGTGTCCCATATTGTTTCGTAAACCTGGAACCGAGCTTTGCAAGTGGACTTTAATTTTAAGTTATAAACTAATAACCTTTGTGTCTTTATTTTTTTTTTTGCTTGTCATAATTAATGTATATGATAGGTAGATAGGCTTTATTTATTATTATGTTATTTATAATTTGGGTATGTTGACCATCAAGAACGTTTCTGAAGCATATTTAAATGAGGAGTACGCCAGTAAAAATTGATTGTGTTTAAATAGGTCTTATCGTTTCCTTATGAAGGTGAAAGAAATATTTTTTAAAAATATATTATCAGAAAGGTTTACATTTATTTTGTATACTTTATTATCTCAAAGAGAAAATTTTGTTCTTTGTTTAAATCAACGAACTTATAACAGAAATAGTTTGTTAGATATGAAAGAAAGTTCGTTCGTAATAATTATAACCATTAAATTTTAAAAAGTAACCTAAAGTTTATTAAATTAAAAGTTATACCTTAATGCAATATTTAATTATCATGTTACCTGCTTAGTGTGTAATTTAGAGTTAATATTATATATACTTTTTATTCATGGGTGTGTGTTTGTTTTGCACAATTATAATATTTGTTTGATAAAGTATAGTTTGTGAATAAATTTATGCATAAATTTTGTACACTGTCAAATTCTACTGAGTTGAATGGATTGGTATACTATCTGTATGTATTTATCTGCCAGTGTGTATTTATAATGTTCGATATTTAGAGAAGCTATGAGAATAGAAATAAATCTTTGCATTATAATGTCTGTAGGAATAAAAGATTTTGCTTATTTAATATATGTTAATAATTTTGATGCGTATGATTAATGATATTTTTTGAAGTGATGTTCTTAGAGCCCTGGTGATGAGGAATTGAATCCCCACCAATAATGTATTTAGAAGTAAATGAGTTATTGTTGAAATATGATTAAATGATGTTTAGGAAGTTATGTGACGTTTTTCTTAGATTCTTGGTAATGAGGAATTGTAAAAGTGTTCAGTGAGAGTTATTTGCTCCTCATGTAGATTCCCCTCATAACGTATAGTATGTATAATCATAAAAATATAGCTTTGTGTTAATTAATATGTGGCTAGATAAATTGTTAAATTAACTCTTGATGTAGTATTAGTGTCATATTTTATTGATGAATTACGACATTGTTCAAAATAAAATAATTGTATGATATTTTCTTAAAGAATAGAGAGTTTATAGAAAAGATTGTTTTACATTATTGCTGCTTGAACGTGCACACACACGCGTAATATAAATAATATCGCGTATATAAGGTATAGAATTATTGAAATTAAAATGAGAAATAAATGCTTTTGAAATATACTACATTCATTTAATAGAAGTATAAAGTATTAAGATTAAAACGGGAAATAAATATTTTAAAATACAGTGTATTTATTTAAATAAATGTTACAAATCATCAAATCATCGGAATAAACATAATTTTGTTGCTATAAATGAAAGATATACATAATTGAAAGTGATTATTAGTCAATTAGAGAAAGTTGCTTTGCTGAAAGCCAAATATAAGTAACTTGATATATTTTATCAATCAACAGTAATATCCTCTCGAAAGTATCTATTTTTTTTTTTTTGTGTTAATAATATAACATGTTATTTATTTATTGTCATATAGATGAAACGTATAGGCAAAGCCTGTGTTCGAAGTCAGAATATTTAAACTTTGTTATTAATTTGCTTCGATCCCAAACTGATGCTAAAAATAAAAATTTTTTATTTGATAATCTAAATATATGTAAAACAAATAGTCCATTTGTAAATATTATGTTAAACCAAGTTTATTTGTTATAATAAATGATTTGTTTAGTTATTTAAAATCTTAAGAACTGTGTCTTGAGTTATTCTTGTGTACTTTCATATTTCCATTTCCACATCTCCACATTTCATAAATCTATTATAAAACAGATATATCATTTTAGAGTTATAATATTAAATTTGCTAGTGTCTGACAATATTGTGTTTCTTAATCCAAACATTATAAAGAGTATTTGCCAGTTGATAAATGTATTAGAAAGGTTGCCAGGTCAGTATTGAAACAGTATGATTTCATCATCATACGTTTCACCTATTCTAGAAATCAGTAGCCTTCATTTCCCTAGTTCGAACCCTAAAGGTACACATATATATAACTGTATACTTGGGAATTTAACATGTATAAAAACGTATATCTACACGTATGGGTGTGTAATGGTATATGCACACACATCTGCTATAATTGTATATATTTTGTAATAATTTTATTTGCTAAAAATTGTATATTCACATCTGAATGATATTATCATTATATAACATACACACCTTATAATTTTATAAATATTCATCTTATGATTTTAAATAATTGAATTGGTTTCAAGCTGGAAAAATTATATTAGATAAGAACAGAATTCTCTAAAGTATTTCAAACTGGCTTTAAAGTTACCCAATTACTTAATCATGTAGAGCAACTAAAAACAAATGTAGATGTCTCACGTCTAGGATAAAATGCTAGCAGCTTAAATCTCTTTCAGTAAAAGAAAAGGAGAAGCAATCCAATGTTTAAAGAAAAAAAAAAAAAGAACTTTACCAATCTCATGAGACACCGCCGGTACAAATCCAGATTTTAGGATTCTTAATAAAATAAAAGTTGGACAATTAAACCTGCACTGAAATCCAGATTGGAACTGGAATCTGAGAAAAATAAAAGGAACAATGAATAAACCTGAAATCAATCAACCGATTCGTTTGAAGCTGATGCAATTAAGACTTCTTAGGTTTTAAAGGTCTAAAAATAAAGATTGTGAATGAACTGTAAGAGGGGGGGTTAAAAAAGTATAAAAAAGGCAGTTGAAAGAAAATTGTCATCCATTTTTGCTTTACTCGTGTTTCAACTTATATCCAGGCAGCAGGCCCAGTTTCTACCATGCAAATAAGTGGCTAGAAAAGCTAAGGCCATCTTCCCGATGGTCAAGAACCATTTTATGGAGCCCGGAGACCCAAACCACAGCCCTACTTAAAGAATAGCCCAATGATGAACCAGCTCAGATAAATCAGTCCATGCGTGTATTTCATACTTTCAAGCTGCAAGCCTCCAGATAAATAACCGGTAACCACTTCTCAATCAAACTAAATCTAAAAGCTATAGCCATCTATAAATCTTTCCTAAAGCTAGCTATATAATAAGTAATGTGCACAAACTCTTCCATTCAAATCTTATAAATTAATCACACTATGTTTAAAAGGTGTATTCTCTCTTAAAGTAATTAACTGTATTAGATAAACGTATCTCAACCTGTATAATTTTAAAATACTTTAAAAGTTAAATGTAAATCTTGCCTGATCACAAATTCTTAAATCTCTTTTTTTAAATTCAACTTATAAAAGCTTATTTGCCTTATTATTTTCTCTATTTGCATCTATACTTTTGCATCTATATATATATATATTTTGTTAAAATGCATTTATTGATTTATGCTTTGCCTTCGGAGCAGAGACTATTAATTATTATAACTTAAAGAGACGTTTTGTTCTCAAGTAAAGTAATTATGCTGTTTGGCATATCTATAGATTGTCTCTGGTCCGAAACCTACTTTGATGTATTATTTGAACTGCTATGCGTAGCTTAAATTCACATATGTTGCTTATTAAAAGGTTTGTTTGGTTAAATAAAAGAGAGTGATAATTTAAGGCATATTCAGTAGTTAGCCAAGTTTAAGCCCCAGATATGCTTTAGACCCCCTTAATGTAATTGCATATAATATGTAGTTAATTAATAAACTAGATCAATTTTAATAAAGTCCTCTTTAGCACAATTTCAGTGTTTATTTAATTAACTGGCATAGGGTAGTTTGCAGAAGAAACTATAGATTTCGCGCTTTACTAGTTGTTATAATTAAGATTCCAAAAGCATTGTGAATGAGTTTTTACGAAGCACTGAGGTGCATTCCGCCTTGCTATCATATAATTATTAAGATAAGATTAGGTTTTAAGGGCTATCTTATCATCCTTAGTTCGGACAGCCTTCTCTTGAATGGGATAATGATTTTAAGGGTCATTCCCATTTCCTCCTTTAAAAACTGGAACACCGGAATCCAGCATCTTATATCGTGGCTGTTCGAGCATCCGAACTAAAAGTTCATGTATAGCAGGCGAGCGGTATCTGAGAACCGAGCAAACGTTGCTGAATCTCATGAGTAAAAGCGCATTCAAGACGCATCTGATGTAATTTGCATAGCGCCATAGCCTCAGAAGTTATGCTACAAAACGCCAGTTCATCTGCTGTATATTAATTGTTCAGCATTGATCTGAACCTAAGATCTAGTTTATCTAAGAATATCTACATAAAGAGCACATTGACTGCTCATCGCGTAATGATAAATTTAAGTACACATTGTATAAAGTTCCCACTCTCTTAGAGTTTAACCCTTAACATACTGAGTAGGAATGGCAGAACATAATTTAGACATCAGTATAGACGTAAAATAATTATTAACGTATAAACGATATAATAGAATAATGATCGTTAAGTACAATTGATTACAGAACGTGTAGTTCATATTTTCACCATCCCACCTGCGAGTGGAATATTCAGTATATTTAATTGTTATTGTTTGTGTTTTGTCAATATTAAATAATTTTAAAATCTATTAACGTCTGCAGTATTATTCACTTTATTTATATTAAATCACCATCCATAATGATTTTATATGCATGAGATAATCAGCCATAGGTTGTGTGAGTGTGTTTGGTTAAGCTATAAAACATTTAGTTAAATATCCCCGAGTCTCTCGTTTTACCCTTTGCTATTGCCGGCGCGGAAATTGAGAGATTACGAGTGTAACCTCATATATGTCATTCATAAGGTAGTAAGTCAGGGAGTGTTGGTGAAGGAGCTGAGGTGCGGTCAGATTTGGTCTCAAACCCTCATCTAGATCAGCCTTGGTATAATTTACCAAAACTCTGGATTTTGTTGCGTGGATGTTCAAATATGACTGTTACATAGTATTTTTTTTTTTCCGGGAATGTCGCGCCAACTGGGGCCTTCGAATATAAACCTACATACCTGAGAGGGGATGTTAACATAGATGTGTTTTCATATCATTCATTATATATGTGTAGATTTTTTTTTTCCGAATATGAACGCCAAACGTGGAGTTTCGTTAATTTTCTCCACGCCCTGAACTAAATGCGTGTTGAGGGAAGGGGGAGAAGGGAAAAGATAGATATATAAATTTTTTTCACAGATATAGATGCACAAATCATAGATTTATGTTGAAAGTTCAATTTTATATTTTGTCGAATTAATTTATATGTATGATATACGTAAAATTTATATATATATATATGTATAATGCACGCATTGGTAGTGAAAATTTTATTTTGTCTAAGAGAAACGTTCGATTATTATATTTTGATATTTTATTGATTTTTTTTTTTTGATTGATTGTTATTTAAAGGCAGTGGCAATTAATTTCACATTTTATCAATTTTATATATATGCGAGTGAAAAAGTAAAATGTCGTTTAGATTATAGAATTCGTAAAAAGATTTCTAAACGCCAACGCAAATGTTAAAATCAGTAGTACTGCCGCAAGTAATTTCGCCTTTTGTCAAGTATATATATGCGTGTGAAAAATAAAGTTTTGTTTTAGATCATATGATTTGTAATATTTCTAAACATAAATGCTAAAATCGGCAGGTAGCAGGAAAGATTTTTTTTAAAAAAAGATTATTTTATATGTGCGTATTGATAATAAACTTTTTTCTCAATTGTAATTAAAAGCAATAACTAAATAGGAAAGAGAAATTTTTACATTATTTTATATATGTAGTGATAATGGATTTTTCCAATTGTAATTAAAAGATGTAAATAAATAAGAAAGCAGTCTTTTTTTTTGTTGAAATAATTTATATATATACGCGTGTCGAGAATAGTTTTAATAGTTAAATAGGAAGAATTTTTTTTGAAATATTTTATACATATATACGCGTGTTGATGGTAAATTTTTTTTGTTTGTCACAAAAGGACATTCAATTGTGATTAAAGACAGTGACTGAGATTGATTTCGAATTTTATACGCAAGTAAAACGTTTTGAAATATTTTATATATATGTATGCGTGTCAATAGTAAATTTTTTTTTTTGCCACAAAAGAGCGGTCAATTGTGATCGAAAGTAGTGACTAAAATTGTTCTAATTTTATCCACAGTTATATATATATGTGTGGGTGAAAAATGTAAATTTCTAGTCTATGTTATGTGTTGTATAACACACTTTCTCAAATCAAATTCGCTAGAGTTGGAATGTAAACACACTGTGGCTGATAAAAATTATTTTTGTAATGAGAAATAAACGAAAAATTTTAAATTTTGTTATATAAACAGCAATGCATATTGTGAGGTCCAATACCATTTATATATAGATACGGGTATCTCATCCACTGGCAACTGGCGCCCGGGGCTCTTAAATAGCTGAGAGTTTCTCATATAAATTTGTTGTCAGGGTGAGACAATTGAAAGGACTCACTGTTGGGAAGTTTGGTTGGTGATTCAATTGTGCTAGATAGAGTGAATAAACAAACGATCAGGCAAGATTGTTCTATATATATGTGTGTACTTAAAAGGGGAATGAAGTTCAAAAAAAAAAAGAAGAAACAATCATAGTTAAAAGAAATAGTGATGGCAGCTCTGCAGTGTTGGAAAGAAAACACAGTGGAAGACAGGCATGGGTAAGAACAATTTCATTATTATTAGTTAAATTTTTTTTTTTGGTTGTTGTTGTAATCTCATATGTTAGATAAATTAAGGGCTTGGTTCAGTTCTAAGTAGTTACTAGTGGTAGGGCAGAATCCATGGACGGTCTTTTCATTGGGGAGGATGGCAATGCGCTGTTGAGAATAAATTAGAGTACATTTAGCAAAAATCAGAATGAATAACAGTACAGAAGAGAGAGTAATGGTAGAGAAGAGTGAGGCAAGAGAGGAAAGGCTAGAAGAGGGAGTGGAGAGTAAAGGAAAGAGGTTAAGATCGGGAAGAGAAATAGTAGAAATTAATAGTACAGAAGAAGATATAGTAGGGAGAAGTACGAGAAGTGGGGATGCTGAAAACAAGGAAAACAACCCAGATATGGGGGAGCAATCTGAGGGGAAGCCAGAGAAGGCTTTGGAAGAGACAGCAAAGGAAGGAGAGGGAGTGTTAGCAGCCATATTCAGCATACTGGCACAAAATAAGGCAGAGAAAGAAGCAGAAAAGAAAGAAAGAGACAAGGAAAGAGAAAAAAGAGACAAGGAGAGAGAAAAAGGGAGAAAGAAAGAGATGATAGGTTATATGCCATATGGAGGGAGATAGAAGAAAGGGACCAAAAGATTAAGAAGGAAAAAGAAGCCAGGGACAAGGTAGCCAAGCAGGAACAGGAGAGACTATCAAAAGCTAGAGAAGAGAGTAGAGTTACTGAGAAAGACAAAGAAGCTGTAATATGGTATCCAGAAGAGGTTGAACTAAGAGAAACTAAGGGTGAAATGGTGGAAGAAGTTGTAGAGATAGGTAGAGAAACTGAGAACAAGGAGAGTAACCATGAGGATGTAGATACAGAGGAAGTAGAAAAGACAGAATCTCCTTTTGAAATAAGATCGAAAGAGCAAAGAAGTGAGTCAGGGGTTGTAGAAGAAATGTTGCAAGGTAGTATTCAAAAAGAGATGTGGGAAATGAGTGAAAAAAATAGTTTAGTGGAGGAACATGTTAAAACAGAAAGGAAGCCAGAGGATACCATTGAGATAAAGCAAGTTGAAGGAACTTTAGAAGTTTCAACCAAAGATATTTCAGGGGAATCACAGGTTGAAAATCCTATTACTGATAAAGCAAAAATCGAGGTTATTAAAAAGGAAGAAATTGAAATTATGAAGAGTGATATGGAAATTGCCAATCCACCTTCAGGAAAGCTGCTAATTGTGGAATATATCGCTAAAACTGCAAAAGGAGAGGTAGTACATACAGAAGTCGAGACAGACATAGTATTAAACACCATAAAAGAATGTAAAATGGATGTGAAGGTAATAGAAGACTCCAAAATAGTTGTAGGGATTGAGGGGTTTAACTTTGATATAAAAACTGAGGAAGAGTTGAGACTTGATGAAGAAACTGTAGAAGAGTTTAAAAGGGATACAAAGACTGCTGAGGAGTCGCAAGCTGATTTAATAAAATCTAAAATTGATGTAAATTTTATAACAGAGTCCAACATCAGTGGTGAGATCATGGAAAAGTATAAAATCGATGCTGTGAATATTGATAATTGTAATATCAATATGGAGATATCAGAAGATTCAAAAATCTATTCAGAGACTGAAATTGATATCGAAAACATGGAAGAGATGAAACCTGATGAAATCATGCAGGGATCTTTTGAACAACAAAAGATAGTTCAGAACATTGAGGACTCTATAGATATGGAAGGAAATGATGAAGAATACAAAGTAAATCTTCTTTCAACCTCATCGAATCATGTTATTTTTATTGAAGAAATTAAGCCAAAATCTTACCCAGAAGTACCAAAACTAAAGGCAATTGAGGTTACCGAAACTTACATAGATAGGAATGTTTTAGAAGACAGACCTTTCTCAGAAATTTCCAAAATGAATAAGTTTGATCGAGGGGCAGAAGATAGTGGAGCTAAGTCTGAGATCAAGGCCTGGGGGGATGGAGTGATTTTTGATGGTGAGAGTAGCCCAGATACTGCCAGAACCCAAATGGGAAAGACAGGGTGGAAAAGGAAGAGGAGAAAAGAAGATACTTACGTCTTTAGTAGGAGAAAATCATATGGTTCGAATATGAGAAAGCGGATAAGGTTTCGAGGAACAAGGTTTCGAGAGATTAATGATAATGTTCCAAAGAATAAGGTTGCAAAGCTGACAAGGTTTCTAATGCTTAGAGCCAAAGGTGAAATAGACTGTAAAACAAAACCCCCAGATGCATCAGGAATAGTTAATATCTAAGGATCTAGTTCACATTTTACCAGTAAAAATATATATAGGTATGGTGATAAGCCTATTGGTAGAGGTAGTTTTTTTTTATTTATATTGTTTTTTTTTTATTATTATTATTTCACCAATATAAATAATCACAGAGGTGGTAGCATATTTAGTAGATATAGAGGAATGATTATATATATATATATATAGGTAAGAGTAAGGCATAGGTATATTTTATCCATATGAACAATGAGGTATTAGATGTAGTGAGAAATGGATTAGATTTTAGAGTGAAAGGATTCATTTGTTTGTCATGTGTTTTTTTTTTTTTTTTGTTTTTGTACTGGGTAGACCAAAGTTAGGATGGGAGGTGCTGATACAACGTGAGAAATAAATTTCATAAATCTTATACACAGAAAATGACTTATGATTGCTCATTTAAATAATAAGTAAATTCATTTTTTTATTGTTTTTTTTTTGTTTCCGGACTTCACTGATATGAAACAGTATGATTTCATCATCATACGTTTCACCTATTCTAGAAATCAGTAGCCTTCATTTCCCTAGTTCAAACCCTAAAGGTACACATATATATAACAATATACTTGGGAATTTAACATGTATAAAAACGTATATTTACACGTATATGTGTGTAATTGTATATGCACACACGTCTGCTATAATTGTATATATTTTGTAATAATTTTATTTGCTAAAAATGGTATATTCACATCTGAATGATATTATCATTATATAACGTACACACCTTATAATTTTATAAATATTCATCTTATGATTTTAAATAATTGAATTGGTTTCAAGCTGGGAAAATTATATTAGATAAGAACAGAATTCTCTAAAGTATTTCAAACTGGCTTTAAAGTTACCCAATTACTTAATCATGTAGAGCAACTAAAAACAAATGTAGATGTCTCACGTCTAGGATAAAACGCTAGCAGCTTAAATCTCTTTCAGTAAAAGAAAAGGAGAAGCAATCCAATGTTTAAAAAAAAGAACTTTACCAATCTCATGAGACACCGCCGGTACAAATCCAGATTTTAGGATTCTTAATAAAATAAAAGTTGGACAATTAAACCTGCACTGAAATCCAGATTGGAACTGGAATCTGAGAAAAATAAAAGGAACAATGAATAAACCTGAAATCAATCAACCGATTCATCTGAAGCTGATGCAATTAAGACTTCTTAGGTTTTAATGTCTAAAAATAAAGATTGTGAATGAACTGTAAGAGGGGGGGGTTAAAAAAGTATAAAAAAGGCAGTTGAAAGAAAATTGTCATCCATTTTTGCTTTACTCGTGTTTCAACTTATATCCAGGCAGCAGGCCCAGTTTCTACCATGCAAATAAGTGGCTAGAAAAGCTAAGGCCATCTTCCCGATGGTCAAGAACCATTTTATGGAGCCCGGAGACCCAAACCACAGCCCTACTTAAAGAATAGCCCAATGATGAACCAGCTCAGATAAATCAGTCCATGCGTGTATTTCATACTTTCAAGCTGCAAGCCTCCAGATAAATAACCGGTAACCACTTCTCAATCAAACTAAATCTAAAAGCTATAGCCATCTATAAATCTTTCCTAAAGCTAGCTATATAATAAGTAATGTGCACAAACTCTTCCATTCAAATCTTATAAATTAATCACACTATGTTTAAAAGGTGTATTCTCTCTTAAAGTAATTAACTGTATTAGATAAACGTATCTCAACCTGTATAATTTTAAAATACTTTAAAAGTTAAATGTAAATCTTGCCTGATCACAAATTCTTAAATCTCTTTTTTAAATTCAACTTATAAAAGCTTATTTGCCTTATTATTTTCTCTATTTGCGTCTATACTTTTGCATATATATATATATATATATATATATATATCTTTTTGTTAAAAAATGCATTTATTGATTTATGCTTTGCCTTCGGAGCAGAGACTATTAATTATTATAACTTAAAGAGACGTTTTGTTCTCAAGTAAAGTAATTATGCTGTTTGGCATATCTATAGATTGTCTCTGGTCCGAAACCTACTTTGATGTATTATTTGAACTGCTATGCGTAGCTTAATTTCACATATGTTGCTTATTAAAAGGTTTGTTTGGTTAAATAAAAGAGAGTGATAATTTAAGGCATATTCAGTAGTTAGCCAAGTTTAAGCCCCAGATATGCTTTAGACCCCCTTAATGTAATTGCATATAATATGTAGTTAATTAATAAACTAGATCAATTTTAATAAAGTCCTCTTTAGCACAATTTCAGTGTTTATTTAATTAACTGGCGTAGGGTAGTTTGCAGAAGAAACTATAGATTTCGCGCTTTACTAGTTGTTATAATTAAGATTCCAAAAGCATTGTGAATGAGTTTTTACGAAGCACTGAGGTGCATTCCGCCTTGCTATCATATAATTATTAAGATAAGATTAGGTTTTAAGGGCTATCTTATCATCCTTAGTTCGGACAGCCTTCTCTTGAATGGGATAATGATTTTAAGGGTCATTCCCATTTCCTCCTTTAAAAACTGGAACACCGGAATCCAGCATCTTATATCATGGCTGTTCGAGCATCCGAACTAAAAGTTCATGTATAGCAGGCGAGCGGTATCTGAGAACCGAGCAAACGTTGCTGAATCTCATGAGTAAAAGCACATTCAAGCCGCATCTGATGTAATTTGCATAGCGCCATAGCCTCAGAAGTTATGCTACAAAACGCCAGTTCATCTGCTGTATATTAATTGTTCAGCATTGATCTGAACCTAAGATCTAGTTTATCTAAGAATATCTACATAAAGAGCACATTGACTGCTCATCGCGTAATGATAAATTTAAGTACACATTGTATAAAGTTCCCACTCTCTTAGAGTTTAACCCTTAACATACTGAGTAGGAATGGCAGAACATAATTTAGACATCAGTATAGACGTAAAATAATTATTAACGTATAAACGATATAATAGAATAATGATCGTTAAGTACAATTGATTACAGAACGTGTAGTTCGTATTTTCACCATCCCACCTGCGAGTGGAATATTCAGTATATTTAATTGTTATTGTTTGTGTTTTGTCAATATTAAATAATTTTAAAATCTATTAACGTCTGCAGTATTATTCACTTTATTTATATTAAATCACCATCCATAATGATTTTATATGCATGAGATAATCAGCCATAGGTTGTGTGAGTGTGTTTGGTTAAGCTATAAAACATTTAGTTAAATATCCCCGAGTCTCTCGTTTTACCCTTTGCTATTGCCGGCGCGGAAATTGAGAGATTACGAGTGTAACCTCATATATGTCATTCATAAGGTAGTAAGTCAGGGAGTGTTGGTGAAGGAGCTGAGGTGCGGTCAGATTTGGTCTCAAACCCTCATCTAGATCAGCCTTGGTATAATTTACCAAAACTCTGGATTTTGTTGCGTGGATGTTCAAATATGACTGTTACAGTATATTTGTGAGATGATGATATGAGATTAAAATACCCTATCTCTGTCATTATCTTATTATTGAAACACAGTAAAATATTTTAGTCAATTAGTTTCATTATATTTTTCTCATATTTTAGAATTATAACTTATGGGCAATATAGTTTATTTAATTCAACTGTGTTTGTTAAATTCCCTGAGATCTTATCTTATTGTTTATTTCTTGATTGGCATTAAAGTAAATGTTTAGATTATAATATGCCAAGTCATAGTATTGTTAAGAGTATAATTATTGCAAGCTGATATATGTTATACTTGGATGAGAGACGAAATTAAGTTTAAAGTATATTTTAATAGACTGTACTAAGTAAACATTATGATTCTTTATCATACAATTAATGAACAAAGGAATTTACATTATATTGAATATTTTATAATATTTCTTCTTTTATTCATTTATTATCATATATCTTATGAACTGCCTATAGCCTCCAACTGAGCTGAGCTGAACATAAATTTAAATATAGAGTCTCAGTAATAATTTTGTATCATATATTTTGTTATATTGTTCTATTCATTAATAGAACTGGCGCCTGGGCATTTCATTCATGTAATTTATATGAGCGGTGTTGGGAGAGTAGGTTAGAATATATATATATATTGAAACAGTATGATTTCATCATCATACGTTTCACCTATTCTAGAAATCAGTAGCCTTCATTTCCCTAGTTCAAACCCTAAAGGTACACATATATATAACAATATACTTGGGAATTTAACATGTATAAAAACGTATATTTACACGTATATATGTGTAATTGTATATGCACACACGTCTGCTATAATTGTATATATTTAGTAATAATTTTATTTCCTAAAAATGGTATATTCACATCTGAATGATATTATCATTATATATCATACACACCTTATAATTTTATAAATATTCATCTTATGATTTTAGATAATTGAATTGGTTTCAAGCTGGGAAAATTATATTAGATAAGAACAGAATTCTCTAAAGTATTTCAAACTGGCTTTAAAGTACCCAATTACTCAACCATGTAGAGCAACTAAAAACAAAGGTAGATGTCTCATGTCTAGGATAAAACGCTAGCAGCTTAAATCTCTTTCAATAAAAGAAAAGGAGAAGCAATCCAATGTTTAAAAAAAGAACTTTACCAATCTTATGAGACACCGCCGGTACAAATCCAGATTTTAGGATTCTTAATAAAATAAAAGTTGGACAATTAAACCTGCACTGGAATCCAGATTGGAACTGGAATCTGAGAAAAATAAAAGGAACAATGAATAAACCTGAAATCAATCAACCGATTCATCTGAACCTGATGCAATTAAGACTTCTTAGATTTTAATGTCTAAAAATAAAGATTGTAAATGAACTGTAAGAGGGGGGGGGTAAAAAAGTATAAAAAAGGCAGTTGAAAAAAAATTGTCATCCATTTTTGCTTTACTCGTGTTTCAACTTATATCCAGGCAGCAGGCTCAGTTTCTACCATGCAAATAAGTGGCTAGAAATTCTAAGGCCATCTTCCCGATAGTCAAGAACCATTTTATCGAGCTTGGAGATCCAAACCACAGCCCTACTTAAAGAATAGCCAATGATGAACTAGCTCAGATCAATCAGTCCATGCGTGTATTTCATACTTTCAAGCTGCAAGCCTCCAGATAAATAACCGGTAACCACTTCTCAATCAAACTAAATCTAAAAGCTATAGTCATCTATAAATCTTTCCTAAAGCTAGCTATATAATAAGTAATGTGCACAAACTCTTCCATTCAAATCTTATAAATTAATCACACTATGTTTAAAAGCTGTATTCTCTCTGAAAGTAATTAACTGTATTAGATAAACGTATCTCAACCTGTATAATTTAAAATACTTTAAAAGTTAAATGTAAATCTTGCCTGATCACAAATTCTTAAATCTTTTTTAAATTCAACTTATAAAAGCTTATTTGCCTTATTATTTTCTCTATTTGTGTCTATACTTTTG